>CM057820.1:28777620-28787620 GCA_030067965.1 Latrodectus elegans | reverse complement strand
GAATTCGCAGAGATGGGAAGTTAGACACACGAATGTTAAATTATATAACATAAACATGCAAGATTTTCCTAATGGCATGCATGTAAATATGATTTTATGTGAGCTTCCTTTATCCCAGACAAATCCATTTGAGTGATTATCTTTTACTCATAGTGTATCTAAAACATGATGAAAACTCCCTACTCTGCTTTTATGAAGGACTGTATAATGTGTTCTACTGGTAAAAATTCTCAATTCCTAACTATGCCATATCTTCAGAAATAGCTCCAAGGCAAAGATTTAATTTTATTAATATCTCTAAATGATACATTTCCTTTTTATTGAACATCTCATCTAGAAGGAAACATTTTTCAAGTCTTGTAAACTTTGAATATATAATGATAGTTGTGTTAAGTTTATTTCTTGTGCGTAAGGGAAAAAATGATTTAACTTTTCCTCATTTTGTGTATTTGTGGGAGAATGCGTCTTAAGTTCTTGACGTCCAGCATACTGCCTATGCAGTGACTTGATTGTAGTGATGGAGTAATACATTTTCCATTTGCTACTCTGAAACAGAGCCTGACTAATTGTTTTTTCTTTCTTCTACAGAACATCGATAAACATAAATTGTTAGTTATGTACAAGCACTTGTAAATGATAAATCATAGGTCAGGTGCTATACAACGTTCAACGCCAAGTGATTAATAATGTGTTTCCCCATGCATACCTGTTGCGGTAAAAAATGAGGAAATTTTAGACTTTGCTCATGTGCTATTTGGGAATTTGCAATTCTGTTTGTAAATTTTTTTTTTTTTTTTAAAGAATGAAGTACATGTTTACATAAGGAAACTATAAACTATTATTTTATTATTTTATCTATTGTGTCATGTTTATATTATTTCATGAAGATCATCATGGCTGATTACCAAGTTTAATTTCTTAGTTATAGAAAATACTTGGTTTGTTCCTAGTCGAACATATGAGTAGATTTTTACGTACCCAGTCCCAGTTAATTTGAATAAAATTCATACTAATATTAGTTTCAGTTAAAAATAATTTTCTCACAAGATTATATTAAGCACAAAATTTTACTTAAACTAAATATAAATATATCATTCTCTACCTTTTGTGTTCGCATATATAAATAAATTTGTTTAATTTAAAAGTGAGACTTATATGAAAATTGAGAAATATAATTTACTATCTATCCTGTCAAAAACATAAACTTCGATTTATTAAATAACTTCTTAATTATGTAAAAATGTTATTGTAAAATATATATATTGTAAATAAATATATAGATTTATATTATTAAGTCTCTCGGACTTGTGTGTGTGTGATTATTCATTTGTGTTTTGTGAAGAATATTAAAAAAAAAACCCAACCTTTACAAGAAGTTATGAAAAAAATCACTATTTATATTATAAACACATAATGCATTACAAAATACTCATTGATACTGCATATTTCAAATATATGGGTGTGTGTTATTTAAATACTTTAAGTGAAAACTTATTTAACTTGTATCTGGTTTGTTTTGCTATGAGTTTCAAAATAATACGGTTATTTTCAGATTTTATGAAGTAAACTATAAAAATGCAAATATTTACATTGATATTTACATTTTTCTTTTTTTGATATTTTTATAAGTTTTATAAAAAAATAAATTGTTAAATAATTACCTGATATATTTAGCTTCAATTTCCTCTAGGTCACAAATAACAATATATATCTAGAATAATCACATATACAAAAATGAAAATATATTCTAAGCCATTTTGTCATAAAGTATTTCAATAAAAATGTAAATTGTTATTCACTGTAATATCAAAGCGCAATTTGCAAATTATATATTTAAGAAAATAACCCACCAGAAAATAACAAAAAATTTCCTAAATGTTTCAAATACTTGAATACAGCTGTTTTCCAGAAAAGTATCAACAAGACATTATTCACTAAAGAATCGTCGAGAACAATGGCTGAAATATTACCTTAAGCAAAACGAAAAGAAAATCTTAATAGGAATTATAAATCTCTATTTAAATGTTAATCGAATGCTTCAAATTACCGAGATTTAAAAAATGACAGTAAACCTTAAGAAAATTGGTTAATAAATTGCCCAAAAGAATTCCACTCGCACACTAAGTAAAATGTTTATCACTTTCACTCTCTTTTGACGATATTTACGCCTCTTGTAGCTCGAGAGTTATTTTAAGAGGGAAGACGCTTTTAACCGCAAACATTCCATATTTTCTCTAAAAGCCCAGGTGTGAAAAATCCCATGTAAAGAATCACGTTGAATAAATAATCGTGATTTTACCACGCTTCTGTAAAACAAGTTCTGAGGGAAAGGGGAAATGTTTTTTTTTTTTATTCGGGAACCTGCGTGTCTTCTATTTCCAGTACATTGCATATTTCAATATTTTCCTTACTGAACTTTCTGCTTGTAAAATAAAAACTAACTTTGCGTGCTGCATTGTACATTGAATATTTCTTTTAATTAAGATGTGCAGAATGTAAGATGAAGTAAAAAGTGTTACTTCTCCTTAAATAAATTTGCCGTTTAAAGTTCACAGATACTTTAAAAGTTTTATTTTGGGCCTTTACGAGGAATTTAAAAATTGTTCGTTTATTAAATTGAATATTTGTAGTTTCTTCGCTGTATTTTTAAGAATAGTTTATTTTAAATGTTATTTTTTAAATTTTTTTTTCAATAATTTATTCTTTATTTTGCTAAATTTTATAATTTGTAAATTATTTTGCAAATGCATGTGATTGGAAAATTGAGTTTGATGTTAGTAACAAATACTTTTGAGCCTCTTGAAATAAACTTACTCCACTTCATATTTTTCATTCACATATTATTTTAAAAGCTATTAACGACTTATTAAACTGTTAAAATTAGCTTGTCAGTGGATTCAGCTCATCAAAGTAGGATCTTGTGTTCGATTCTAGGCAATTTTGAAAACGAGGGATGGACATTGTATTTTTTCATTTCTGTTTGCATATTTGTTGAGATGGGTATTATTTTGGGTTTTTCCCAAGAGGGTACTTGAGAGTGAAGTACTTTGAAATGGATGTTTGGGAGATTTTTGAGCCTAACAGGAATATGAGCGAACAAAAAAAGAATTTAAAAAGAGGCTTATTAAATGCTGTTGTTGCACCAGCATACTTCCTTGTACCTAGATCTAAGATGGGTTCTACCAGTTAGGTAGAAGTAGTCAGGTGAGAGTCTTCGTAAGTTGGAAGCAAGCACCAAGCAGATTTAATAATACTTGACCTGCCACCTCAAAATTATCCTTTCTCTTGGAGGATATTGCGACCACGACCTACTTAACGTGATAATGCCGACATTAGTGAACAAGATGGATATTCGGTAAACCGAGATTCAAATTCACTACTTTCCGTCGCTAATAAAGAAGCACCAAACAACTAGGTCACTAAATGTAGAATAATTTGATTTGTTACATCTGAGGATTCATTGGAAAAAGAAACACCTTCAATAATGAGGATTATTTTGAAACACCATCAATAATGAGGTTTATTAATTAGTACCAGTTGAGGAGCAATAGTAAATAAGAAAATTTTAATGTTCAAATAATTTTTTCCGTACTTAACATCGAGGAAAATGTTTTATTTTAAATATTAGTTGTTCGGTTAGCGTCCTTCTAAACCTTACATCAGGGTAATTTTCGGCTGATTTAAGTGTTAAATGCTCTGCCCCATGACACAGTTACGTGCCCTTTGGTATTAGAGGTATCCCTTTGTTCTTCAAGCTATCATTGTTTTATAAGTTTCTCTCTCAATCAAATATAGGCAGTCTAAAGCGTACTCAAATTATATAAATACTTAAAAAAATAAGCAAATAAGCAATTATTTCAAATAATATGATGAAAATTTAATCTCCTTCCATTTTTAAAAATGTAACAATGTGTTAAAGTAAATCTTATTCGATTGCACAACGAAAAATGTATAAAAATAAATACACAAAAAATCTAAATATTTTTGGGGCACTATTTTATTGGATTAATTAATTTATTGATGAATAATGTTTATATCTTAATTTAAATGTTTTATCACTCATCTGAAAATTTAAAAATTATACATATAAACATTGTAAATTAAATATAATTTGTTCATTGTTATTCCGTAAATATCAAATTCCACACAAAATGTCATGAATTTAATTATTACTAGCACTAAGATAAAAAAAATGCCGGTAACATAATAAATTTAATTAAATGATTACTTTTTAATTCTTTATTATCGATAAAACATATCAAAATGAGAGAGTGAAATATGTATTTAGAGTTATTTTTAATCTCTCTATAACAGTACAGATTAGAAGTTAATTGAAAGACAGATTTAACAACTTAATTATTTAGTAATTCAGTTTTTAAGACTAGTTTGTATGTCTGTAGTTTTAACGCATATGCGCTTTAAATCACAAAACTTTGTCGAATCTTACAGAGTAAAATTTTACCGTAAAGTGACGAATCAATGCAAAATATTTTTTTTCTGAACGGAAGTAATGAGTCATTGGAAAATAATCCTATTATTCATATTCAGCAGGCATTTTCTGGTTTGGCAACCTGCAGATATTTGAATCCAACTACTAGAATTATAAGAGCTGAAAGCCAAATTTCATTCACATGTACACAGAGAGAGAGAAGTTTTCACTAATTATTTTACGATTGTTCTTAGCTTTTCCATAAAAAAATGAATTCGAATACATTTATTCACCCTTATTTACACACACACATTAACACTATTTTTATACAATTCTTAAAACTTGTTTCAGGCATAATGTTTTTCTTTTTTTAGATATCACTTTTTTAAAATTCAAGCAAAATCATTTTAACATTAACTGATCAGTCGAAATTTACACTAACAATCTTATTTTTAAGAGTATGAGTATCCTTAATGCACAACTAGGAATAATTATATTACATGTTAATCACACATAAACAGATACCGAAATTAATGTAAAGTGTTATTTGATGATTTCAGTGGAAGATTCATTAATTGAATATTTAATGTTAATCATTTATATATGTTGTATCTCAACTGTTTTATTTTCATTTTACAAAATTATGTATGGTTTTAATGAATATTTTTTTTAAAGAAAGCTAACACATACTTGAAGCTGTCATTCATTTAAAATATTATTAAAATTATTATGGTTGCCAATTTATGACAAGCATTCTTAACGGAAATTTCAAATATTATTTAAAGAGTTATCGAAACCTAGGAAAAAAGCAAAGGAACAAAATTCTTTAAATATATTCCTTCTTTATTTTATAAAGTTAAAAGAATGTATCAAAATCAAAATGTAGCATCAATAAACGAGCTCCTTTCAAATGACATATAAGATGTTTTTAATTTAAATTATAAGATTCCATATTTTCAAAAAAAAAAAAAAATTCAGTAATTGGATGCTTATTAAGTTTTTTTTATGAATAGTTCTTATAGTTTAAACAGCAGCGACTAAGTTAGGCACAAATATTTTCAGTGGTTTATTGGATAATCTATCTCTTTTTCAGAAGATACACCTAAAAATATTTTGTAGATTATGAAATGATGTTAATATTCTTTAAATCTGCTAATTCCTTATGCATGCACTTCTGTGTTATTTTTTTATTGTTTGCCAATATAATACTTCAAAAATAGTCAGAAGCAGATTAATCAAAGTTACATTTGAAAAATAATTGTAGACACATTTTTCCTAAATTTTTATTGTGTTAAAATTATAGAAATACAAATAATAAATCAGATTTATTATTTTGTAGATATTGTCACAATGCATTTTTAAGCAAAATTTAGTTTTCAAATTCAATTAAACGCATAAAATATGTTATGAAAAACTTAATTTTTTTTCAAATTTGGATCTTAGTTAATCTCAAATTATTATTCTGTCATTTCTTGATTTGTTGTAACAGTACACATATCTATACAAGAAAATACTGGGCGTAACTTAAGGTTAATGAGTTTGGAATACTCGCATATCACCAAGCAGATGCAAATGAATTTATTAAATAAACATTATAGATGCGAATAGAATGTGATATGGAAATATAAACACTAAACTTAACAGTAGCTTCAGAGGTAATTTTAAGAATATTATTGAATGAATAAAGCTGGTTTAAAAAAATATTTTGCATAATGTATAGTGTTCAGGAAAAATTGTAATTATTAACCATCAAATTATATTTTAAAATATCCTTAAAATATTTTATAAGTGTATATTGAATATGACTCAAAACTGCTCGATATTCTTTTATTAAAAGATTTCTTTTATTAAAATAATTTTTATATTTAAATATTTTCTCGTCATTAAGCCATTTCTATATCGTGAAATCTGCTACTCTTTATACAATACATATAAACATCATAAGAATTATCATATGCTTGTCGATCAGTGTCATACTTTTAAATGGTATATCAAGTATTTATAATACTTGATATACCATTTCAAGTTGTCCTAATTGATATACCATGATATACCATATATATCAAGAAATCGGGAATACAAGGTTTTCTCTGTTATTATAAGAGCACGTATTCTTCTGAAAAAGTATATAAGTTATTATACGATCACTTTCTTTACATGAGAAGTAATTAATTCGTAATCTAAAGATTAAACAAAATTTAGATTACAAGCATGAACGCTTAGAACTTGATAAACGTTACGAATTGTTGAATTGAATCTCAGAAATCTAAGTAAAGAGATGGCAGTTTTATCTATTGAAAAAAAAAAGTAGTTTTCCCAGAAATATATTATTGATGAGAAGTTGAATTTTTTCTCTTAAAATATTTACAGCATTAAATTATTTTTTAAAAATCAATGTAAGATTGTTTCCATAAAATAATTTCAAATTATTGAATTTTCTTTTAGTTTTCATAAAATACTATTAAATTTTCGTTTGTTATTTATTTTTAATCCATGCTGATAAGTTACCTTTGATTGATTAATGTATGAAAATATCTAATTCTTTGTTACCAATCAATAATGTAAAATTTTAAAAATATTGAGCTGATGATTTAATACGACTCTGATTCACCGTTTTGTAAAATAGAGGATATATCATTAAGTTTTACTAAAAATCACTGTAAATGAATTACTTCAATATTACATGCAAGTTGTAAAATATTTTACTAGTCGCATTATTGACAGGTACTTTTTCAAGAATCCTTAAAAAGTTTGGTCAAAATCAAATCAAATTTTAAATGCTCTAAAACACAACATGCATCGCAATACACGAAATTTAAACTGCAGCTTGGATCACGTAAACACCAATATGATTTCAGAATACCATGATTCTTAATATCAATTTTGTCTTCAAAAATTTTATAGCAGTTTAAAAGAATACAGATGTTTATAGACAAATATCTACAAATAGAATTTATAGTCATAAATTCTGTTCAAAATCCACCCAAATTGTTGTCATTTAGACATCTGTCCTTATGACAAGGTTATTTATCTTTACAGAAATGGTTTGAAAATTTTCTTCAGTTTTAATATCATTATCAAGAATTATTTTTCGCAAATGTTGTGATTCGCTTAACTGAATATCACACTAGTAAAAGCTATCAGAGTTTTTCATTAAAATTTGTGAGTATGTCTATAGTTTCGTTTCGTTGAAACTGACTTTACTTTTAAAAAGAACACTTTTTGCTGCTTATGAAATGTGATAAAGGTGCTTTAGGTGAAATTTAAACCACATGAATTATAACTAGATTCGAAAGTGAGACTTAGTTACCTCCTTAATCCAGACTACATGACCTAATTTAGGATATTTTATACGCTTAATTGATTTACAAACATTAACTCGTATCCTCTAGTTTCAAAATTCCTTACGAATTCCAAACTATTGAAATACACCAAATATACAGAAATTAATTTCTTCTGCATTTTTTTCTAAAGTGAAGTAAAAACGTTCTGAAACTGTTGCTACATTTGAGAAATTTTCAGCAACATAAACTTGATAAGAAATTATATTACTTATTTGGGATGAAATATGAATTGCTTAATTATATTGATCGAAAAAATATTGTCATAAAAATAAAAATATTTGTTTAGGATATTAAATTTTGATGCATGAAAAAAAAATTAACATGCCATGCGAAATATAAAATTTACATGAAAAAGATAATGTCTATAATTAATTTTTTGAAATCACTTCTGTTTTCTCAGTCATTTTAAAATGAAGTGTATATATATATATTATATATATATATATATATATATATATATATATATAATATATATATATATATATAATATATATATATACTATATATATATATATATATATATATATATATATATATATATATATATATATATATAAATATATATATATATATATATATATATAACAGCCTTTAATATTTTAATATCTATTCAGATATTACGCATACTAATAGACTGTTTGAATTTCTGTAGGATTAAATGATGTGTAGCTGGATAAACTGATGAGATAATCAATTCAAATTTTTCACGTATCAACTAACAATGATGACAAAGACTTCAAATCATTGTTAATATCATAACGAAATCACCTGTATCCCTTACAATCAGATTGAAGTAATCTAGATGGTACATTTGAAACCAAATATGTTTTACAGCTTAAAAATCATATTTGCATGAATATTTTGATGAATTAATTCTAAAGAATGTATCTTATATTCACGTGTACTTATAACATATTTGTAATACATTGCAATTAATAATATATTCTGAAATAAATAATAATATATCTTATTTGTTATTTTCAGAATTTAATTAATATATAAAAAGAAAATCATTTTTATACTTCACAATAATTTGATACATTTCTCTACAAAAACGATTTCAGTCAAGAAATGTTTCATTAGATGTATGTTTTATTTTATTTTATAGTATACATAAAACATGTAAAATTAAATGGCTATTTCATATAATATATTACATACATTTTTTTTCAGTGAAATATAAGTCCAGAAGACATTTTTCACAAATCATTTTCTGTTTAACGAGGAACAAATGTTATAATTTAATGAATTTCATAACATTATAAAATGTATAAAAATATTTACAATATATATATATATATATATATATATATATATATATATATAAATTTGTTAATCTTAAACGCACTTTTATATTTTGTTTAAAATATACTATTTTCAGAATTGAACGATTGAATCATATTTATTTAAAGGAAAATAAACAAGCTTTGAAACAATTTTGATTACGTTACAAACATCATTTTTGTGTATTAATTTTAATGAAACAATAAAAATAATTTCTCACAGGAAAAAAATCAGAAATACACACATATAAGTAATTATAATTCTTCTAGCCTGGAGGTAACTTTCAATAATAATTAGAAACTAACATCTAACAAATTATGTCATGAAGTTTATATAATTGTTAAAACATATAATTAAGCAAATGTAAGTTTTTCAAAACAATTACTTAGCAAGTTAAATATACTCCATTGAGCAAACGTTTCTGATTTAAAAAAGCACAAATCTTTTTAGTTCTCCTTGGTATTAATTTTAAAATATTTTTCCTGCTTTACAAATTACATAAACATGCAAATAATGTTCTTAGATAAGAATCTGTTCCATTATCAATAATTAATTTAAACATTAAAATGCTTTTATTTGTTTAACTTAGAAAAATAGAGCAATCAATACATTTGTGACAAATAATCAATATTAGTTTCAAAATAAATTTCATTTGAGAAGTGATTAAACATTTTACATTTGCAGAAACTTTTCTTATCAATATCTAAAAGTGTTACTGACTATTAGTAGTTGATTAAATAAAACTTAAATGTATATAATGCTTCATTGCTTCAGAGCAATAAGCGAATTTATAACAATTTCGACGGCCTTAAAATAGTTGTTGCATTTAACGAAAAGTTTTGATTGTTTAAATAGGACACGCCATGTTCCCAAGTTAATTGTAAGCTGTTGTGACAACAATGCTTCTCTCTGTTATTCAAATTTTCATCTCGTATATTGATTG
>CM057820.1:28585120-28772620 GCA_030067965.1 Latrodectus elegans | reverse complement strand
AAATTAACTGTTGTTTATTCAAACTTGATTTTAAATATGCAAGTTTATCTGATCTTAATATTAAATTTGGTGGATACTGATTAAAAAACTGATGATGTGTGATTGGTTTTATAATGTAGACGTAAATTGCTAGCTTTATAATTTTTTAACCGTAGAATTACAAAAAAATTATTGTTTTACCGTTATTGTCAATAGAAGAAAAATTCTCCTCTCACTCATTATTAAAATTTGTATTTTCTTTTTTTATTTTTGCTTTCCTTCTTTATATATTTAGAAAAACCAGAAATAAATAAAGAAATTTAGAAAATACAATTTTTGTGTTATTAAAACTATAAAAAAACACGCTTTACATACTACGAAACAAATTATAAATACTTACTAAAATTCCAGATTACAAATTATATCCGTAGCAAGAGTAATACAAATTGTTTCCTCCATAACACATTGACAACTGTCATTTGCAATGGAAGTATATAAATTCAAAATCGTTCTGGAGCTGTTTCAAATTTGTTGTCAGTAATTAAAAAGACATTTTGAAACACATATTGAACGATGATAATTTTTTAAAATATAACTATACAAAATGAAATCGGAACTCTGGTACATTTATCGAGATCCACAAATAATCCTTCAAAATCACGGAGATTGGCCCCACTTTTTTGTAACTTATATATCAGTTAAACGAAAAGCTCTTGCCAATTTCGATTGAATAAAATGATATAAATATGAAAAATAGTGTTTCACATGATAGAATCAATAGATACAAACATACAAAACTATGTGGTGAAAACCCGGACTGTATTTTAAGATTAACGGGAGCCGTCTCCCCAACACTATGTGTCCTTAACACTTCTACCAGGTCCCTGAGGGCACCACCACCGTGGCACTCATATAAGCAATCAAATTGTGGTTAAAAATTGGTAGCAAGTAGTTACAGTACATTTTAAGAAGCTTTAAACACTGTTATACGCCAGACGTTAGATATTTTCTTTAGGTAATTCTTTAGGTCTTTGGGTTAGGTTTAGGTTAGAATTAGATATTTTCTTTAGGTTAAAAAAATTGGACATGATGACACATATAACAATCAATTAAAAAATAATTTACAATTAATGAAAAGATAGCTAACAATGTGTAGAGTAATTATGGCATTAAATACACCATATACATTGAAGGCAATTTTATAAATATGAACATTTAGTTATGAAAAGGAAAAATATATGATCAGAAAGATAATAACTGTATACAAGAACGGAATTTATATAAGTTTAGAAAACACCTTAGCTTTCGAAAGCACCTGAGGTTCAAGAATTAATAAAAGTTTCTAAGATTCTAAAAGTGAATAGGATTCAAAGTTTTTAAGTTTCAAAAACGGGTTTATAATGTTCTAAGAAGTTCAAATGATTTGAAACATAGAGTTCATAAGTTTCAATTAGATCATAAAAAAATTAATGCACCATTACTAGCTGTGGAAAGGTGTTAACCTTAAAAATAGTTTTCTGACTTTTCTGTGGAAAATTCCATGCGGTTTGCGGGAGTGTGGCCTATATCGCAACAAAATTCTAGTCTTCGTTTGTTGAGATGAATCATCACCTTTGTGAAATGTAATTTATGGTAACGATCATTCGTGCAAAATTTTAGGAATTCCAAGTTCGTCTGTTGGGAGTTCTTTTTTAAGTGATAAGTCTCAGTCACTGGACACTCTAGGTCATAATGTGAAGGTTCCCCTTGGACTTCACATCTACAGGTGGATGAAGATGCCTTTAAGAATCTGTGGAATTATTGTGGAAATGGGCAGCTAAACGTAAGCAGCTGCTTGGTTACGGATTATCATATGTCAGCTTGCAGGAGACTTCTGTGAGTAGATGTTTGGTCGTTCGGCTTATTGTTGCATTGACCTAGAAAGACTGCCATTTCTATAGTATATGGTGCTTCGATATTTTAATATGGGAAGATCTTGAATACGGAATCACTAATGCTACCGATTCATGAATTTTCATAGCTTCCTTTGCAACGATGTTTGTGCACATTTTCAACATCACCTCGATGCGCTTTAATCCAACTTAGGTTGATGTATGAAGTTACCACTGCTAATTTTTCCTGTATGATATGTATAATTGGTGATGAATGTAGTAGGTTAAGTAACGCATGTAAAGTTGATGACCTATTAGGCCAAATGGTTGCGGATCTGAGACCTTGTGCGTCAATGTAGTTTACAACTACGTAAAAGGCTGTGGCTTCAGCCTGAAAGCAATCAATTAATAGTAGAAATGTCAGTCATATAAAAACAGGTCCACCACGCACGTTCAGCAATCGTTATTCCTATAGTAGTGATGAGGAAAAGAGGTGTCAAAGGAGCTCATTCGTCATTGTTTTTTAAGAATTCAATGTGAGGTTATGAGCTACTGTCGCATGTAACCGAAAATTTCCAGCTTTTAGAAATACTGCTGTGAATGAGCATATGGCAAGGCATTGGTTTCATAAATTCAAGTTTGCAAATTTGTTCCTATGTGATGAAATTGGTGCCTTGCGGACTTGTAGTCAAGTTTTCAAAATGAGCTGCTTCCAGTGGGCCAAAAAGCCACTGTGGATCTGTACTCGCAACAGTTGGAAAGTGTAAAGCAGATATTGTTAAAAAAAAGTCAAATCTGATTAATTTTCAAGGGGGTACTCTTCTTGGTCGATTATATGAGGACAAATTTTGCGAAGGTGTGCAGGAATATCATACAGGGACTTGGATTGGATATTGTAGGCGTCCTTCTTACTAACGCGTGACCTCACATACTCAGATTACTACCTCTTCCATTCAATGCAGAATCATCTTCGTGGAAAACCGTCACTAATGAAGCAGACTTATGCCAAGCAAACATGTACTTATTTACTTCCAAAACCCCTTATTTTCTCCGCAAGGAGATTTCACAACTGGAGACACGTTGGCAAAGGGTGCTGGATATCGATGATGATAACTCCGTGGACAAACAATGGACTTCATTTTCAAGTCATATTTTTTTGGGTCATAACAACGGCAAGAACTTTCTTCTTTTACAATACTAAAATAAATAAGGTTGTTATTATTTAGTTTCCTTAACATTATATTATTTATTTTTATGCGTTATGAAAAAAGCCAATATCAATAAGTTAACAATATTACATTTCGGCACGTAAATTAACTATCATTTAAGCATTATAAATATTAAAAATTTGAAAATAAAGTACAAAAAATTAAAATTTGCTGTTTATTTTATAATTTATGTATTTGGAAGTCCATTGTCTTACATCTTATGAACTAAATATCTTGATTTTTGCTTATAAAATTTGTACTATTTTTCTAATATTATAATTATTTTTTATCAATATTATTTCATTTGTAAAATTTTGCAAAAGAAAGTTTTGATAATTTAAACTGACGTCAATTTAATACTTATAATAAATAAATGTGAATTTGTTGTTTTGCACTTTTCTCATTATATAATGTGTAAAATTCACAGAAAACTCCTCTGTATTCTGAAGTCAAATTGTGATAAAATGAGATCATACGATTTATTTAAATTTATCCAATTACATTAAAAATGAAGAACTATGATTAAAATTAATATTATCACCAGCAACTTTAAACAATCACTTTATAAATTAAGTATTAAGGTGATCAAAATCTAAATTATATAAATAAATATGTTCTGTTTTAAATTTAATTACTTTTAAAGTAAACTAAATTACTTAATGGAAATTATATTCATTGAAACATAGAACTTAAATAGATTTTAAAGGTAGTCTTACTGTTCTTTGTTAAAATAAATTTTTTCATTTAACTTTCCATATGTGCTACAATTGTGTTGCGTGTTGATATAGTGAATTTAAATGTATTCTTCAAGCAGTTAGCCATATTAAAAATGACAATGACTTGAAGATATTTATGCTAATAAGTTAAGATTATTTTTTTCCGTTTAATGAGGCATTATAATCCATTTTTAATTCTGAAAACATTTTAATGGTCAGTAGGCCTAAATAAAAGACATTTTTGATTCCTTGTGAGGATACATTCACCATAAAGTTTATTGTTCCAGAACTCATTAGCTTTTAGCACAAGAAACCAACTATAGAGTTAAGTGTGAAACATTTAAATCTGGAATTGAACCAAAACTTTAATGAACAAATTGTTGAGGCTGTTGAAAAAAATCGAAAAATAAACATCTACTAAAAAGTATATGGTATTGTTTAAAATGTAATTTTTGAGTTTTGTTTTACTGAGTCTAGTCACAGAAAACTTTCATTTTAAGACATTTACTTTAAATTTCAGATGCCAACAATAAACATGTGACGAAAATGTGTTTTTTTCTATTTATTATCTATAAATAATATAAGTTTATAGACATCAGTCATTGCTTAAAATTTATATTTCGGTGGTTCAATTTTGAGAGAATTCTACTAGAACTAGGCTCAAATTTCAGAATAAAAAATGTGTTAATATGCATTTTTTGCCTCTAACTGATGGTGGGGCAGGACTATCCAATCAATGTGACATGGTGTTCTTTTTGAAAAATTATAATTATAAAATCTGAATTGCTGTCAAATCAGAAGAGGATCTTTGAATTTATATGTTTTATGCATCTTCATTCTGGTTATTTTCTAACACACGCACACACACAAACATATATATATATATATATATATATATATATATATATATATATATATATATATATATATATATATATAACCAGGCTTAATATATTTTCATGTCTGCTTTTAGTTGTCCCATGTATGACAAGAAACAGGATGATACAAGTCATTTTAAGTTTTATTAAGTTACATTCAAGCTCAGGAATGTTAAAATAGTTATTCAAAAAATGCTTGAATTATGCTTGCTTTATACGTAAAAATAAAAATACTGTGAAATTTCACTTTGAAATACATCATAGAAAATACAGAAAATAAAATATGATAAATATGTAAGTTTTGCTTACCTAACAGTCAAACCTAAATGGGAAAAATTTAAGAGAAATTGTTTGTTCCAAATGTGAATATTATTAGGCTGATTAATCTAGTATATTTTTGTAATTATAATGTGTATGAATTTGTAATTTCTGAAAAACTAAATTCTTGGGGGTAATTGTGAATTTTATAGGTAATTATTCTTTGAGTTTCCGCATAAAAAAGACCAAATAATAGATATTGATGGAATGTTTGCCATTGGGGAAAATATATCTTAGTATTGTATTAAATAATCACATTTCTATTCATTAAAATGTGTATTCCTATTACAATTTATTAACTGAATTATAATTTATATAACCATTATAATTACCTGTTAAATAACAAATAAAAAATAAACTGCCTACTGTTGTTCTGAAAAAAAATTGCTATTAAACAGGAACATTAAAAAACCAAAATTTCCTCACATATTTTTTCTCTACATTTCTCATTTTGTTAATCACTGTCTGTTTTAACAAAAGTAGTATAATAGACACTTAGCATACACAAAATTTCTATATTCTTATGATAACGATCAATTTCAGTTAATATTTATTTCTATTTCAACTGGATATCAGAAAGAATATTATTTTTCATTTCAATTCTGCTAAATATGTATTATGTATGATTCTGTTCAAACTGAAATTGAAAAGTTAGTAAATAAAAATGAAACAATTGTTGATGGTAACCTCGATTATGTAGCAGTACAGTAAAATTTCCTCGTAAATTTTAGTTTTATAATTTACGGAAGCTTTACCCGAAGATGCTATTTAGACTTGCTATAGTAAAAATTTGTTATGACACGATCACAAAACTATATTCATTAAAACCAACGAAGTAAATAAGCCAACGAGTAAGTTTGTCATTATACGTCGTAGGGCCAAAACTGGATGGGTATGATTGATATACAAGAACGATCTCTCATGACAGGTATTTAATATCAGCAGCAGAACTATTTTTTCTTTTGCAGTGTATGTTGCCTAAATAAGGAATGATGTATGAAGTTAGGCGATAAGCTAAGAAGTGTATGCCGTTACTGCTATCACGCAATTTCCTGGGCTAAACTGATTTTCTATTTAACGCAATTCCTCCAAAGATTAAGAATATGAATTCCTTGTGTCAAAAATCACAGCAACAAAGTATATTATAATGCTGTTTAAGAATTAAAACATTCATGATTAAATAGGCAATCTAAATTTTAAATATAGTGATGAAATATACGTTTTTATCTGATAAAGGAGAAACGTGTTTTTTATTAAGTTTTCATGGGAATTTGCTGTAACGTATTATAAAAATTTGGCAAAATCGTGTACCATACAGTTAATTGTAATTTATTAGCAATTATGTATTTCACTTTAGTTACTCAAACTTTTGTTAGATAAGATTTTCTTATTTTTGTAACAAATTTTTTGTAAGTAGCCAACTATCATTTGATTGTATTAATTTCAAAGAATAATTGGTTTTTTTATAGTATAGTAATAATTTATTTTTCCCATTATTTATTGCCATTATAATACTTTTTCAACTCATTATTCACATGATTTTATTTCAGTAAAACAACTAATTTAAAATTTAGGCTAAAAACAAAAGCTAAAAATAATAACCTAATACGTATGTCCTGCTTATTATTTAATTATTGAAATTGAATATTCAAATTAAAGATATTTTTGCGCATATTGTCCTAAGCATCTCTATCGCTTGCAATTTACATATATAACTATAAAAAAGTACCCTTTTTATGAAGCTGGATATTTTGGTGGATATTTCATCTCAGGAATATGAGAATTAAGTAATTAGAGGGCAAAACAAGTGTCATTCATGAACATTTATTGTTTATTTCTAGATTTATCAATAAGCCACGTATGTGGACTTGTGATTCTGAGGAGTATTCATATTCTCAGAAATAGACAAATAATGTTCGTTAACATAAAAGTTGAATTTGATTTAGTTTTACATCCCAAGTGGCAGAGGAAAATTAAATAACATTTTTCCAATATCATTTGATGCATCAAATTTTTGGAAATGTTGAACATTTAAAAGTTTTTCTTCTGTTTATTCTGAGGGTTTTATCTCAAAAATCAATATGATAAATGAAAAAATCATACATAATGGGTTGGAATGCCAAAGAAACGATATAATATCATGATACTTAGATGATAATTTACTGCATTCCTCACAGGAATGCGATCTAAAAAACACTTGAAATGAACAAATTTCAGTTTCTTCTCATATTTATTATCCATGTATTATTGCTGGGAGAAGAATCATTTCACTTTTTCAATTCAAGTAAAATTACATTCTTTACGTGCTGTGAGACGTAACTATTATCATTTGCTCCACAGAGTTAGAGCTTGTACCAAAGTCTACTTGTGTTATGTTCGCCTCATATATATGGAAGAAAAGAACACGTATAACAGCTCCTAGAATTAAAGTCTTGTTGTTTTATAATTTAAGATAGTTTTGTTACTTCGCTACATTATTTCAGCTAAATTTAAAGATAAAATCTACATCTTCTAAATTACTGGTTTGATTTCAAAAGTTAAAATTTTAAACTTTTAGAGATGGTGCAATTTATTACCTCACAAGACAATTTCGCTTTACGTAATTATTTCTATATTCATCTAAATTGAAGGAAACGAGAGAAATTGCAGTAAACATGTGCATTATTCATCAACAGGTAAAATATTTTATTAGCTAGCATCTACTTCAAGGTTTTCTAATGAAATTTTATATGGAATACGGATTAATGAAGAAATTATAAATCTGTAATTTTTTTATTGCAAATGTATTTCTTTCATAGATAAAAAAAAATTTGATGAAACCAATAAAATGAAACTGATTTTAATAAAAAAAATACTAAGAAAAATAAGCATTAAAACTTACATGAATTAAAATTAAAATCCAAATCACATTTTAATGTTGGAATAAATGTTCAAGAATTT
This sequence comes from Latrodectus elegans, assembly GCA_030067965.1. Classification (NCBI taxonomy): domain Eukaryota; kingdom Metazoa; phylum Arthropoda; class Arachnida; order Araneae; family Theridiidae; genus Latrodectus; species Latrodectus elegans. Next base: position 28,764,710 of record CM057820.1, on the reverse strand, counting down.
ATCATCAGATTTCAACATTACTATTGTGTGTTATTTAAGACAAAAATGCATTTAATTTAATTATATTTTTTCTTTACATCAAGTAGGAAACTATTACAAGGATTTTGTATATAAATATATATTATATTCTTGTATTAAAAAACAAGTTACGTAATAAATTTTAAATTCATGAATAGTTCTAAAGGTTATTTTTAAAAGATTAGTCTTATGGATCCTTATATTATAATATATTTATCTTCATTATATAAGTGCATTTTAAACGAGTTAAATAATCTACTTAATCATTATACTAACATAAATATTTTAAGAGTATTTTCACTAAGAATAAATTTGTGATTATGCACTACTTAACTGACACCCACTTAGTAAATATTAAACGTTGGTGAAATTGAAAATTCCTTTAAAATAAAATTAAATTTAGGAAATGCATCAAATAAATTATTATCAATGTTTAAATATAATTATTATTTATGTCAATAACAAAAAACATCGAAATGATTTTTTTCCCTTTTATTTGAAATGCGTACCTGTTGCTTTCAGGTAGGATGCTATAAGACAACTGCTGTGTTTTTAATCCCAATCCTATTAACTTCGGCGTATTTATGACTTTTCGCTTATACCCTAAGGACTCGAAAGTAGCGTTCAAAGTTTTTCAGATATTTTTTTATGAAATACTCAAGTGTATTCATTTAAGGTAAGCTTCCGTAGCCATTAATATCTTTCAGGATTTTAGAAATATCAATATAATCATTTGATATTACATTAAAAATATATTTTATAGTTTTAGAAAAATTTGGTGTAGTTCAAAGTTCACATGAAATAAGTGATATGTAATAAAAAGGTATTCCAAATATGTAATCAATATATTTATAATGGTTCTATGGTAATATTTATAATGGTTCTATGGTAATATTTATAATGGTTCTTATTAATATTTACTAAAAGAGTATTTTACATATGATTACATAATTTTTCAAATGTCTGATGAATAAATGTTTCTTAGATTTTTAGGCATTAAAAATTATACATAATTTTTTTTATTCAGCTTTGTTGAAAAAATAATTCACTATATTTGACAAGTTTTGGTATTAATTTTATATACTTAGTGGCAAGCAAAATCTCACAAGGAAAACTTAAAAACGATTCAATTAAAATCCTTTTATCACTCACTTTCAATGAGTTAGGAAAAGTGAATCGACAGAATCATTTGGAAAATAGTTTTGAAAAAAATATTTTTGAGATGTAATTTTCAAAATCTCTTTACTAAGAAAGATGAAAATAATTTTAATTTATTGATATTTATTGGCATAGTTGAAAAGTTCTCCATGACCTTGAAATTTGTACTTTATTCTTAAAATAATCATACTTTTATAATGCAGGGAACCCAAATTGCAACACCAAGAAAGACAACAGATATCACAGCAAAATTTATTTTGTAGATAATATGTTGACAAAGAATCAATTTATTAAATTTATAGACTTCTGACATGTGTTGTTCCTTCCAAAATCAGTAGCCACAGTAGCTGCAATCGTTGGAGATCAACGCTACCAAACGTCTCAGCATTGATTCAAAGTAAGTTTGTATGTGTTTTGAGGATACAAAAGTCAAAATCTCTACATTGCCAAAGGCCAAAGGCTTTGGCAATGTGGAGATCTTCCACATTGCCAAAGGTGATCCAGTGTGGCTGCTGGGGCTACAATCATTGAACCACCATGGACCACATGTTTTCTTTCGGTGAAATATCCGGAGAGCTAACCTGCCAGGGAAGCAATCCAATCTGTCGATTGACAAAGAACCCTTACACTAAGCATGCTACATGTGATCGTGCAATATCCTGTTGAAAACTGGCTCTGGGCAAACCCTAAAGGAAGGAAAGGGCAACTGGTTCCAACACCTCAAAGATGGTTGTTTAAAGTACCGGAAATGTGTACTAAAGGAGGGACAGGGTGATATTCAATACCACGCCATATCATAATATTCGGTGCAGAACCAGTGTGGCGGTGCATAGCGGATTTGTTCAGCATCCTCTCTCCATGGTGTTTCCTGACTCGAATGTCACCATTGTGGTGTTGTAGACAGAAGCGTGACTCATCAGTAAAGACAGTTCCATTCCATTCTATCGTCCACATCCTTCTTTTATAGTATCATTTTGGCGAAGTTGTCTGTGGTTCTGCGTCAAGATTCTGCCAAAGAAATGGACATTTTGAGGGAAGACCACTCTACTGAAAACGGCGTCGAATGATACGCGCAGACGCTGGCTGATGCATTGCAAATTGAATGTGGTGTGCTATGGTTCGTGATGTGGCTAAGTATCCGTCACTACTACGCGCACAATTTATCTGTCATCAAGAGAAGTGGCACACTGAGGTGGATGCGATCGAGAACGTGGGTCTGTCGTATTCTTTTCCATCCCACGATCACATATCCACATTACAGTTGTTTTGGCTTCGTTCAACACGTCTACCGATTTCTGTGAAAGATGATCCTCAATCTCGATAGGGTCACTATTCTTTTTCTGTCGAACTCAGATACTTGATCTAAAAACGATCGCTGTTTTCTACGTGGCATAATTGATAGCTATTTTGAAAAAATTACACGAAAAATATAATAGTGGAAATTGAAATCATTGAAATCTTCAAGCCTTAAATAGCGTTTTGAAGTGGAACTACAGGTGCGCGTGATGTGCATCTGCGATGAAATTCTAATCATTTGCATATATCACCTCCGCTAATGCATGTTGTAAATTTCATGTTTTTTGGCAAACTTCCTTCATGCTGATGTATTTACGGTGGCCAGCAGTGTAGAAAATCAGAAAAATATCTTTTGCGATTATTTAGTATGCAATAAAATGTCAACAGGTAAGAATTTTGTAATTTATAATCATTTCAAAAAAGGCTTAAAATTTTACGCATCTACTTATGCAAAGAATAAAATTTAATTTGATCACGCCTTGCTATACGTGCAGATAAATTGAAAGATATTTGGTCAGTTGTTAGAAGATGTCCATGATATTATCTGTAAAATACTTTTTTAATAGTTAGTAAAAATTAAAACTTCGAGAGCTTGATGCTAAGTCATATTTAAAATCTAGACTTTGCAATGCTGGCTATTGAAACTTCAACAACATTAAAGAAATGAAATGAAGAGTTTGCATAGAAATAAAATAACAAGAAGAAAAATGTGTTTAAATTCAGAATCAGTTTGGATTCTTACAAAGGTGAGATGTTAGAAGAAGTATTTGCCATCTTTACCAGCTAAAGCTGTTCTTTGCTGATTAAGAATAAAATCGCACCATAGACGGATAACTCATTCAGCATTGCTTTTAAACCTATATCACACTTCACCAATCGCAGTTGTTGGAAAACTGTTGTGCGACAGTTTCATAGTTACTTATAACCAGATATTTCGAATTATTGGGACAGCTGATGGTCATGCAGAACTCTCATTGTGTTCACAAAAGTCATAAGGTGATGTGCAATTCGATCTTTTGCATTAAAAGGGATGATTCATATACGTTAGAATTATTGGGGCAACTGATGGCCATGCAGAACTCTCATTGTGTTGACAAAAGTCATAAGGTGATGTGCAATTCGATCTTTTGCATTAAAAGGGATGATTCATATCCGTTAGAATTATTGATACAACTGATGGTCATGCATAACTCTCATTGTGTTCACAAAAGTCATAAGGTGATGTGCAATTCGATCTATAGCATGTAAAGTGGTGATTCATATCCATTAGAGGTAAAGCATAACCACTCATTTTAAGATGACTAAAATTATTATCTAGATTTTTTAATCCAAATTAGAGATTAGAATATCTAGAGACTTCGAGTCAGGAAATTTAAGAATGGCTCTATAGACAATCTTACCACAATTTGTTTATAATTATTTAAAATTTCTACGTGTAAAATATAAAATAAATTTGACTGTTGTTCTTATATTTTATGCAAATATATAGATAGTAATAGTCATCGTATTAGAATATATTGAAATTTCAAGCAATTATTATTAAATAAAACAGTTGATATGATTATATTAAAAGATATATATACTGAGAGGATATGGTTACCTTATAAATAATCAGAAATTTTGCTTAGTATAATAAACAGCTAAAATTAAATATATTGAACATAAATATGAAGAAATCTTACTATATAATATTTATAAGATTTAATAAATCAGTGAATAAAACCATTAAAAATTTATACTGTAAGAATGATCCATTTTCGAATTTCCTTACTTGACGGAAAAACTATTTCCTTGACAAGGGTGTTAAGAAAGTAACTTTTCAGCAAATATGTACATTTGTTTCCAGAACAGAAAAATGCACTTTCATTTAATGGAAAGAATATTTCCTAAAATAGAAGTGAATGCATTATATTTTAATATATTATGTAAGCAGAACTTGATTATTTTTAAAACAGTATGTTAATGTTTGTTATTGTGTAACAGTTTCTGAATTACCGCAATAACTAAGGTAAGCTATTTTGTGAAAACTGTATTAGAGTTTTGTTAAATAACTTTGTAAGGAAAGTTTTAACTTAGCAAACAAAGGAATTTTGATATAATTAACATTTCAAAAGAGTTAGCAAGTTAAAGAGCTATGGAGAACATAGAGCGGAATAATGGTGGAATTTGGTTGAAAATAAAATCATTTTTTGAAGAAATAAATATTTTTAAAAGAAAATCCTAGAATAAATTTAACACGAATATCAAAAATTTTTGTAAATCTTCAGTTACAAATTCACAAAACTTAATAAGTAAAACTTTACAAGCAATAGGAAAATAGTGGTATTTCATAATGAACTCCAAAATCATGTGAATCAAACTGAAATATGTAACAATAGTTTTATGTCATATTCAGTAGATTTTAAAATTGATAAATCTTCGTCTCTCCATAGTATGACAACACAAGAGCAAAAGCTCCTGAGTTCAGTCCCAGCAACTGTTGTACAATGAATTTGCATTTCTGCCGTCTGCATGCACGCCTGATGGAATAGGTGTTTGGGTGCTATCTGAGTTTCTTCCCTTTTGACGTTGAAGAATTAAATAAATACTGCATGATTAAATATTTGATTTGTATAAATTCCCATAAAAATGTCATTAGTTTATTGCTTACAGTTTAATATTAATTATAAAAAATTTCAACCAACCTCCAATTCATAAAATAAGGATAATAGAAGTTTAGGCAAAGAAAGATACAGAAGCAAAACATATGTGACTCATTTGTAAAGTCTATCTATTAAACAAAAGGAAAAAGCCAAAAAAGATACTATATGTTTGACATTATTAATAAAAATTGCAATTTTTACTCCCTGGAGAAAATTTTAAAAAATAACCTATTTACAAAAACCAATTTAACAAGGTTATTAAGAGGGTTAATACATAATACTCCCAAAAGATGCAAAACAGGCTCTAGTAAAACCTAGGCATGCTGAATATCAAATTATCGATGTGATCTATGGTAATATTAGACCACTCATCTTGTTTGCTCTCTGAAGTTCCGGTAGACATATGGGAGGGAGTAGACGGGCTGCATATCGTCGGCCAAGCATTTCCCTTACATACTCTGTTGGATTCAAGTCCAGTGAGTTTGCTGGCTAGACCATTTGGGTGGTATCTTCCGATTGAAGGCATTCGTCTACAATGTTTGCACGGTGTTTTTGTCATCCATTAACAGAAATTCTGCACCCATGGCGCCCCGAAACAAACGTATATGTTGTTCCAGAATGACATCCCCATGTTGTAGCCTCTTATGATTACATTTTGAACATGTAGGTTACTTCTGGAACCCAGAATAATTCCTTTCCAAACGAGCAATCCTGCTCTAGCGTAACGGTCTCTTTCAATGGTTTTCTCTTGGTGGTAACGGGTGCCTGGCCCTCTCCATATCACAGTCCGGCGAGAATCAGTCTGAAAGCTAAACCTGGACTCGTTGGAAAACATCACGCAAGACCTCTGTTGCGGTGTATCCAATGCATGATCTCTACTCCAGGCTAACCACAAGCGATAGTGAGTTGCGGTAAGTCGAACACATCTGACAAGCCCTATGAGCATATAGACCAATGTATCCTAAGCGTCTGTAAACGGTCTGCCTTGAAAGTGTCATATCGGTTACTGAAGAGAGTTGACGAGACAGATCTGATGCTGTGCTCTGTCTGTTTCTTTTGGCAGTAACTGCCAAACACCGATCCTCATTCGATGTTTTAACTCGAGACGACCTGTGCTGTTACATTTATTCACATTACCATCTATCTCGGAACCGTTGCCGATGCCCAGAGATTACAACTATAGACGAATCCAAGTTCCTCGGATACTTTCAGCTGATTACGTCCATATTCCAGACGACCGATAACTCTACCACGAAAAACATTATCCAAATGCAGACTTTGTGCCTTAACAATGCTGTTATTGCACAAAAAGACTTTTAAAGCGCTTGTGAGCAATTTTACTTCCTTGCAATCATTCCTTATATACGCCTCTCTTACACCCTCATCATAGTGATGTACGAGAGGCGCCATCTGGCGGTTTCTTGTAATTTGCATATCATTCTTCAACATGTGAAACTCTTATTTTAAAATTCAATTTCTGTGTGATTCTGAGTTACTCTTAATTCATGGAGATGAGGGTAGATACACTAAACGACACTTATTTTCTTTCCATTTAAATTCTAATAAAGTAACTGTATTTCTAATAAAAATAATAAATTCTAATAAAGTAACTGTACTACTTGGTATATAAAAAGGACAAAAGATACTACAGTAAAAATCCCCTACAATGGAAAAAAATTTTTTTCAATAAGGAGAAACGTGTTCATTATCAACTCAAGTATTTAAAAAATTGAATTAATAAAAGTCAAATAAACAGGAAAATTTATAGTAAATAAAGCATTGATACACAACATAAAAAATTATCGATAGTAAAAATTAGAAATTTAAAAGTAATTTTATCTATCAATTTATGAAATGGTTTCATAAAATTCTTAAATTAATTAAATTAATTTATTGAACAAACATAATGTGAAACATTGTACAATACAAATTTAAATACTCACTTCATATTTGACTTCAAATATTTGTAATCTACGGAAGAAATGGAAGAACTATTTACGATTCTAATTGTATAGTTTAGTTCCAAGTAAAAGTGCATTAAAATTCATTTAAAAGTTTAAAAAAAATGTTTAGCTTATATCATAGATAGCTAATGCATAAAGGAATCTATAAACTCAAAAGTTAAAAATATTTATTCCCATTAATCTCACAAAATCAAGCAATTGTCAAAATATATTCAAAAATAAATATGAGGCTTTTTAAACTATTTTCTCCCTTCATTCAATTTTCTTTGAAGATCATATTGAAGAGAAAATCATGCTTTTAACTCAAGTTTTATAAATGCATTCGTTTGAATTGTTTTGGATAAATTCATTTACATGGTATATTACATTTTCTTTGAATGTGTTTAAAACTATTTTCAAATAATTAGATTTGAAAAGTATTTTTATAAATATTCAAGTATTCTACATCCAACAATTGGTGGAATTGCTATAGAGAAGAATATATCAAATATGTTTTACATTATTATTTTTGAAATACACCATTTGCGTAAAATAAATGAAATGAATTTCATGAAATATATATAATAGATTTTCAACATAATGAAATGTGAATCCATTTAAATGGTTTTATATCAGAACTTATATGGGACTGAATTTTTGGAATCTTCAATTGTTTCAAAAAGTCTAAAAGTAAATATTTTTAACAATGTTAAATTATACATTTTATAGCTATTTTTAATTAAATTAATGATATGTTTTATCCTTTTTTTAAATGGAACTCCTGTACCTTACATTAACTTTTTTCATTGATATTATTCCTCCCAAAAAAAAAAACATAAAAGTTTCCTAATTTTATAGATAGTGTAATATGAAAATTAAAATAAAATATACGCCGAATGTGTTTCAAAATATGTATCTGTAAAGTATGCAAATTTATTAAAGATTGCTACTAAACTTATATTATAGCAGCAATCTTTATAGTTTTAAAGATACCTTAATGCACAGTTTACAGTTTTACATATTCTAAATAATAATAGAAACTTGTAAGATAAAAAATTTAATAACAGACAAAAATTCTTGGTAATAAAAAATCTATATAATGCACAATTTATACAATGGTGTGCATAACTTAAGCAACAATGTAAATTTTAAGCAGATAGCCATGAAATTGCGTAAAAGAAGTTCTTGCGATCAGAGTAATGAACAAGTAATTCAATAGACAGGACATGCGTATACAAATATCAGTGGCAGAATGTCAGAGGTAACGTGAGCGTATGCAAAACGAGTGCGCTCGGCGTGCACAGTTCAAGCCCACAATAAAAGGAAGGACGAAGAAGAGCAATTAAAGGCTTTCGTTTCAAGTGCAAGTGAGTTGGGTCCGTGAAATATGGCAAGAAGAAATTATCTAGACGACTTCACACGTGGAAGAGTGATTGGAAAACTGGAGGAGGGGCGTAGTGTGGCCATTGTAGCTGAAGAGTTCGGAATCAACAAAAATGTCTTTTCGCGGACTTGGAAATCCTTCAAAACCACAGGTACAGATGTTCGAAAGGTTGGTGGTAGCCGCATCAAGAAATTAACTACAGTGGATGACCGTTATTTTGTCCTGCAGGCGAAAAGAACCCGAAACCAATCAGCAAGCGCCATTGCTCAGAAACTGTGTACAGCAACATGGCAATAAGTGTCGCGGTTTATTGTGGCCAGACGCCTTTACAAAGGTTGCCTATTCACCGGCCGTCCCGAATGCTGATTTCGTAGACAGCTCGCAATCGGCGGCACCGTTTAGAGTGATACAAATATCACAAAAACTGGATACCTGATCAATGGACTCACGTTCTCTTCAAAGATTAGAGTCGTTTCAGTGCCACAAGTGATTCTCAAAGCCAGTTGATTTGGAGAGAGGTTGGAACACGGTTTCATCTCAGTTATATAACGAAAAGAGTTATGAGGGTCCTGGAGCTCCCGTCTGGGGAGGCATTATCCTGAATGAGCGGATTGAGCTCCATGTTTTCGACACAGATTCTGTAACCGGATATCGCTATTATCAGGAGATAATCCTTATACATGTGCGTCTTTTTCCGAGGTGGCATAGGAGAAGATTTCATTTTTATGGATGACAATGCGCAGCCACATCGGACTCATGCTATTTAGAAGCTACTGGAAAGTGAGGACATCACCCGAATGGATTGGCCTGTGTACTTCCCTGTTTTAAATCTCATATTGCATGCATTGTATTCATTTTTGTGCAACTATGCTCTAGTCATCCTTTAAATACAAAATGATGTGTCTCCGGTTTGTATTTAATTTCTCACAGATGATTTCTAGATTAGTAAGGGCAGAAATCTCCCTTTTGCTTAAGTTTTACACACCAGTTGATAATATAATGTTTTATATATCATTATAAAATGTTTTAATTTAGTATGAAATAATATTAATTGATAAAGATATACAGAAAAAATCTTCCAATTAATATTACTAACCATACTGCAGGTAACAAAATGGTCAATCCATTAAATGTATACATGAAGTTAAATTTATGTGGACAATTACATAAATATTAACGGCCTTATTGAAGATTAATAAAAAAAAACATTATTCATGCTGCTGTAGGTTAAATGACGAAAAATATTAAAATATAGATATTAAAATGTGCTTGAGAAAAATAGAAATCGTTTCACTTAATTTAATTCTAAGACAGAGATAGATGAAATTTTAATTTTTTTCTATATATATTTAAGATTTTTTAAAAATTTAAAATATATAATATTAAATTAAAAAATAAATCAAATGAATAAATTATTAATATGTTCAGGAATGAAATATAAACAATAATAACTTCCTTATAATTCGGTATTTATTTTTATTTTCCCACAGAAATATATTTTGTGCTTTGCTTCTAATTTCCTCCCTAGATAATTATTTTTGGTAATTTGGACATAACAATTTGGATGAATATATATATATATATATATATATATATGAATATATATATATATATATATATATATATATATATATATATATATATATATATATATATATATATATATATATATATATATATATATATATATATATATATATATATATATATATATATATATATATATATATATATATATATATATATATATATATATATATATATATATATATATATATATATATATATATATATATATATATATATATATATATATATATATATATATATATATATATATATATATATATATATATATATATATATATATATATATATATATATATATATATATATATATATATATATGAATAATGTGTTTGTGTGTATATATATATATATATTGGAAACAATATATATTAATTCCATTTATTATTTTATGAGATTTTCAACAACAAAGTCTTCCCCAAAATTTATTTATATCGTTAATATTGTCCAGTGCCTGTGTCTCAATATCTCACTGAAATGAAAACACAAATTTAAGAATTTGATAATCTCTCTCTTAACAAGGAGTTGCATACGAAATCATTATTTAATAACCTTTAAAAGATCAAATTTGCGAACTGCATTGAGACAAAATTAATTTACTTTATTTCAAGCAATGTAATAAAATTTGGATAAAGAAATAAAGTGGAAAATTAATTCTAGATCACCATGCCTCTAAGAAATAAATACGAAAATAATATTTAATAACCTTCACCAAATTAAAATATTTCTGTATGTGTTTTCATCATGGCAAAGATTCGTTGTAAAAATAACTGTTACTTTATCCATTTATTAAATTGTATGTTTATTGCCTTTTTTGTAGAGCTCTCTGTTTATCTACTTAAAGTAAATTACAGGGAATGTTTTTGTTTGTTTTTAATATACTTCTATCTTTTAAATTTGTTTTGTAGTTAGAGCTTGAATAAAGATCAATTACTATTTAGTTTTTCAAAGCTAGAAATAAAATTAACAACAAGGAGAGCTTTGTCCAAATTGAATATTTTTTTATATTTCGTAATAAAATGTTTTCCATATAATTAATATATCGTCTATTTTTTATAATTATATTTTACATGAAAATTCCTGTAATTCTGAAATATATATTATTTTATTGAAAAAATTAATTTATGGCATTTAAGTACAACAGCAGATTGATTAAAGCACTTTCAAATACAGCAACATACTATAAGACATATTTTCAGACTAATCCCGTTTGTGCTTGCAGAATCATGATATTCACATTTGTTGACATCGTAAAGAATGGTCATCGCCAACATGTATTTAACATCGTCGTGCCGGTTCATCATCTGGAGTTATGGTATTATGTGCCACTCGTCTTATGGATTTCTGATTCGCATTGGTAGTTTTTGTATATAGACCTTATATTTTCGTGTTATGTTTAGGGTTGTTTCCTTTATTAAATGTTGAAAAGCGCAACATTTTATCAGATAATAAACGAGCAGATATAGTTGATTATATACTGATCATTTTATGCAAAAAAGGATCAACTGTCCCCCTTTTCAGTACATTTTGCAAGATCTCTTAACAGAAACCGTATCATAAATAGTTTTTTAATAATAGCTACGGTATCTTTTACCAACCAATGTGGTCTATTAACTAATGCCTTTTCATCAAAACTGCAAGAGTAGCAATATCCTACACAGGCAATCTATTCTTTACATGACTCAATACACAGACAATTATTTATCAAAGATGGTTGCTCCCGTTAAAGATTTCTCAGTAAATATTTATACACATTCCTTTTATTCAATAATTCGATTCATTAAAATATACATTTTACATAAATATCATTTTGTAATTTATATTTTTACTATTGCAACATTTTTAATATGGCTAATTTTCTAAAGTGTATTTAGCAAATAGCTAATTTCAAATTTTGTGAATCTTTCGATATTTCCTTTAAAATGTCAAAATTTATTTTTATTTTATACCTTTAATTATATTTCAATGTAATTAAAATATATTTATCTCTTATTTTTAAAAAAAATTATTCATGATTGCATGGTCAATTCCTCTTATTTTTAAGTAAACATTCTTGATATAAGGTCATACACAAAATATGAATTTATTTTTAATGTAATGTAAAATAACTTCAAAATAGTTTTATTTTGAAGATTAATTTTAAATGAAGAATAAGATCATATTCTGTGACTTTAACACCGGTATATCTTAAAAGAAATTTACTGATGCAAACCAAAACAATTTTTGAAAACAAAAACCAAAACAAATGCTTAACATATTTTTATAAGATCTAAAATTGTGTAATTTATTTTATTTTTCGCATAAATCAAAGAAAGTCTAGACTTTTTTGCTATATCAGTTTATGTTCTCTTTTAATTTCCATTGTCAAAGTGCTTGTTGTTTCTGAGAATCATATAATAAAGCTAAATTCATATAATTGAGGCAATAAAATAATTTATGTACTTTTCCAGATATCTATTTAACTGAATTTTATATGGCATAATTTGAATACTGTTATATTAAAAGGAACTTATTACGAACAAAGCCAAACACTCGTACTTTTGAATGTAGATAAGATAATGACATTGATAATTCAGCTGGTAACCTCATTTATAGTATTTGAATCTACACCAATATAAGAATAATAGGTTCTACAGAAAATTAATATGCATAAGCTCTCTGAAAATTATGCCGAACTAAATGTATTAACTTTCAAATCAATGATATATTTTCCTCATAACCTTTTACGAATTCATCAATGCGATTGTCACTGCGATTAATTTTTTCAATAAGTTATGTAAATTGTTAAGACCAGAATAATATAATGTAAGTTCATATTTTTCACTAAATTTTAAAAATATTTTCAATTTTTCTAGAATTTCAAAAGTTTTATAAAATTATCCATAATAAGCTAATATAAGTGCGACTATTTTTTATGAAAAAGTGCCATTATCAAACTGAAAATTCTTAAAATTTCGATCGAGTAAAACGTTCTCATACAATGAATATCATTTCTTCATTCATCTATTTTTGATGTGCTAATTTCTTAAAATATAGTAACACATTTCGCGTGTTTCAAACGTATAAAAACATTTCGTGTTTCAAACGTCTTAGTTTAATCTTACGAAATTGTTGTAAAAAAATCCTATATAATATTTATTTATGATCAAATAAATCTCATTTATCATAAAACATGCGATTCAGCTTTTATATTTAATTGATTGCAGCTTGTAGATGATTATAGCAAATATTTGCGAGCACAAATATTTCACTTAGATAAATATCATCTTAAAATATGAATCTTAAAATTAAAACATACTTTTCTGGGAAAAATTATCTTCCTCGTTCTAAGTGTAAGAAAATTGTATTCTCGATAATATACAATCGATATAATGAATTTGAGATAAACTTATTTTTGAGTTATAAATCACAGTTGTAAAGTGTATTTACATTATACATATAGAATGCTTAATTCCAATTTAAGTTTTTATACTTTATCATTTAGCATTAGATAATTCCATAGTTTTAAGATACATCATTAAAAAATGTATGAATGAAAAAATTAATTACTTGTATTTATCCAAATGTATTTTACTCTTAGAAATATGAGTTAAAGTAATTGAAATAAGAAATTGGATTTTTCAAAACTCTAAACTATTTTTATTCTTTCTTAAAAAATAAACACAAGTTGTTGGATTTTGACAAATATCATTTATCAAGAAGAGTATTAACTTTCATTTTTTTTCTATCAGTTCTTTGTCGAATTTCCCTTCTTTTCTTTTTATCAATAAAGAATTCACTTATATATCTTTATGTTATTTTCTACAGAAAGTAAATTTTGTTATTCATTTGCTTCTTTTCAGTGAAATCTGACGTGACAAATCTTTTTAAATTAATTACAGCTTCTAATAATTTGAAATATTTTTACGCTGATCTTTAAAAAGATTTCGAACGAAATAATATCTTGTTTTCTTTTAAACATATTAATATTGAATTCTGTCTTTGATTTTTAACATATATTTTCAAAATCATTAAAATACTTTAATGGGTTAATTAATTAAAATTGATTTTAAATATTTATGTAAATAAATGTTGTTTCTTATTTTCAATAAAATGCTGATACTTCACACCATTGGATACTTTATAGATATTAAATTTATATTATTATAAAGCTGTCACAAAGGAACTTTTTTTTAAATAATCTGCTTGGAAAATATTTTTTTCTATACTCATTTATCAATTATTTATGGGAGAAAATTTTTTTTGAAAAAATATTTACTGTAACAATTTTACAAAAGTGTCTATCGATTCTTTTAAACTTATTAGCAAACGTATTTGCAATTACAAAATAAGCAATTAAAAGCAATTATGTTGATGAAGATTAAAAAATTGTAAGTTAAGTTATATTATGTTTTATTAAATTGAAAATATAAATTTTTTTCTAGTTAGTATAAACAATAAGTGATTCGTGAAAATCTCATGTGACTAACTTTATTTATATAATACAGTTAATTTACTGACGCAAAATCTGAATGCTATGATATGAAAAAATACATATCTCATTTTAAGTTAAACGTAAATTTATGTCTCAATGACACGTAATTAATTATTTATTTATAATTTTATTTATTCTCTTTAATAATATAATTTAAAATTTTTAATTTATTTATTCTAATTTATTTTTAAATTATGATTATAAAATAATAATTTATTTTTGCAAAAACAATTCTTATAATTTATTGCTATTAAGATTAAAATCTAATGATTATAAATAAAAAAGTTTTTATAACAATTGTCAAGTGTAAATATGAAGGATTTCAAAATATCATTGGTGTGTGTGACCATTGTACCAAAAAATGTAACTGTTACCACATAAACTATTTACATTTTATTCTTGAAACTAAATTCTACTCTTATTTTTACTAATATAATATAAATAATTATGCTGCTGTTATTAGATAAATAGTTTAAAATGAGTAATACGTACTAAATATAAGCACATTGCCTTTTTTTCGAAAAAACTTTTTATTCCTGTTTATTCGCAAAATATAATTTTTTACGCGATTTTTTTCTTTTATAAAAAAATTGTTGTTTATTATTTACTTGAGTGTTTTATTGTAAGATCTTTAAATTGGGTTTGTTTAAAATAGCAAATTTTTAACATGCGAGCTATGAAATATTCGTAGATTAATTTATGAACAGACCTTCCAGTAAATACTGAACAAAAAATATAAACATATTTATATTTCACCTCGTATAATATTGAGTACATGTTATTTTAACTTTTTGTAAATATAGTTTTCTAAAATTTAAAAAGCCACTGTTTTTACCTACTCAGGTTTTAAATGACATTTTTCAATTTCAGTTAGTATTTTGCAAATATAAAATCTTTATAAACATCTTTTATATTTACTTATATCTTGAGTACTTTGAAATATTTCATTAAATGTCACTTCTTTTACTTTTATAGATATTTCAAAATGAATTTAGTAAAAAAGTTTCCCTTGTAACATATTTATTTAATTTATTACTTTTCAAGTTCCCATCAAATTTTTTTATACTCCTTAATAACCTCAGCATTCCGGAAATGATACATGCAGCTTCAAATTTTCCTTCAGAAGACTATAATGCTTTCTACTAAAAGAATAAAAGAGAATCCTTGCAGGAAAAAAAATGGTCTCTGCTGTGATGCTAATATGTTGAGAAAAGCAAAAAATCAAAAACTACAACTAATCATATTTGAGCACGCCAAAAAGAAAGTTTTACTTGTCAAAATATCTTCTCCTCTTCTTTTTCAAGGTGGGAACGGTCGAACATCTCTCGCGCCATCTATCGGCCTAACTGGACTAAAGCGGCATCAAATCTTCCCACGGACAATGTTAACGCAGCAGTGTGCATATAGCGGCAGTTTCAGATCTTGCGAAGAGACTTTCAAGTTAGTTTCCCAGCCAGGCACTTCGTAGTGATTTTTCCGTGGCGAAGTTTCTGGTAGGCAGAGCGATGACTTTGTTAGAAAGTTTTTATTGGCGTGTCCAGTGAAATTATAACTGATAAAGTGCTAATTTAAAAGTCGACACATTTCTTTTTGAGTGTCTTTTTTTTTACCGTGTTTTGAAATTGAATTTTAAATAAGTAATTTTCTGAGTGAAGAATTGTGGGAAAGTTTTTTTTTAGTGAGATGTGAAGATTATCTAAGGATGAGAAACAATGTGTGGGTAGCATACAGTACAACTGTCAGAGGATAAATTGTGTGCGATTTTAATTTTAAAGAAACAAGACATGAATTCAAAGAAGAAGAAAGTCAAAACATGTTTGTTTCGTTTTCTTCTTATCTTCAGCATTCCTATGAAAATAAAAGCACACGGTGAGTGAATATCTTTTAAAAATTCATTAGAACTTTATCTGAGATTTGATTGAAAAATTAAAAATTTCTAACATTTCAATTTGCAACACACGCGAATAAAGTATATATCTTTTCATCAACTTTTACTTCTTTAAATTAATCAATGATTCTATTAGTTTTAGAAATGTCCCATAAACTATTGTGTTTTACTTATTAAAATTACTATTGTTAAAGCAGTCCTCTATTTTACAATCTACCACGTTTTTTAAGAAGGAAATTTTATATTTAATACGATACAAATTCTATATATTATATTATATTATATTATATTAATTATATATTGTTATTTATATCTCCTTTTTCTTAATAATATAGTCTACGATATTAAAACTAATCTTTATTAATTTTATTCTTTGTTCTTTGATGATACACTTAAAAAATAGCAATTTTCTTATATTAAATTCAAGAAATATCCAATTCCACTATATTTCGGAATATTAATTTGAAACAAGAATAATATATCTTCCTTCAACTTTCATTAAAATATAAAGTAGTTAAAAACGTTTATGTGCAACCGTTGTCTTATTCATAAAAAGTCTACTTAAACTGTAAGAAGCGAATTAATAATCAAATTTTAATATGTTGTTTAGAGATATAAATTTGAAATTTTATTTTCAAGCACCAAAATAATTAAAAATTAAAATTCACATCATAGTTAAAATGTTTTGCTCTCTTTTTATCCGGGCATTTATTACAATACTTTTAAGTGTAAATATAAAGTGAAGAAAACAACTTAAAATTGCTTTTATTAAATTTCTCTTTTTAACATCTGCCTTCTTTAAATAAAAAATGAATTGAAATAAGAAAAGTTGGATTCAAACAACAGTATAAATAATTAGTAAAATTTTCTATCCTTAAAAAATTGTAAATATATAAGTATAATATAAATTAGGACTAATAAACAGTACATAGTTATTCATATTTACAGGATATATTACGTAGCAAAATTTTATTTTAAATTCTTCGCCCTTATTAACCTAAAGTTCGACATAATTTCTATTAATATTTTTAAAACTTATGCATTGGTTAGGACATTAATCAAATAAGATATAATTAATTCCTTTTACATCTTAAATTAATTAAATGAATAATTTCAAGTTCTTTTATAAGCTTTAATACTCTTAAAATACTGCATTTTTATTGAATTGTCATAAAATTGTTGAGACAGCTCCATATCAAAATTAAAGTTGTGCTTGAATACTTTTAAAAGTTTTGTGTACTATAAAATATTGTTCTTATTGGTAAAAATAAGAAGTTTATAATTTAATTTCTGTCAATTTCCCGAAGGGTGTTAGGATAACTGACTTAACAAAAGCGACATTTATTATAGATTTGAAACAAATGCTTTAAGATGCAAAATACCCCAAGTTTTTTCTACAGAAGATTCACAGTAAATTTTCTTCTCTGTTTCATAGACATATTTCAAAACCTTTTTATTTCGGAACTTTCCTCTTATTTATACTGCCATTTTCATGTTAGTTCTCTGATAAAATTTATTTATTTCTCAAATATTTAATGATTAACTTTTAAAACTTTAAAAAGTTCCACTTCTTCATAATAAACGTATATGTATTTCGTTTTGAGAAAATATTATAGAATTGTAATTTTTAATATGTTAATTAAATTAATTTTAAAAATGGGTTATATAGTATTTTGTTTTATAAAATTACAAGAATTAAATCAAACATGAAAATAAAAAAGTAAGAATTTCAAATTTACTAGTAAATTTTCCATTCATATTTAAATTCCTATATATTTCTGATGTTTTTAGAAATGTGTTGTATAAATTTAACAGGTTAATTATTCAATAAAATTTGCAACATACTTTAAATCAATCCACTTAGATTTTGTTGTCTCACAACTTAAATGTTACATAGAAAAAAATAATTGCGTACATAAAAGTTTTCTCAAGTACTTGTCTAGTTTAAATTTTACATTTTGGAAATTTTTTAAAATATGGAAATATTTTATTTAGCTTCGAAAAATCCTACTAGTATATATATATATATATATATATATATATATATATATATATATATATATATATATATATATATATATATATATATATATATATATATATATATATATATATATATATATATATATATATATATATATATATATATATATATATATATATATATATATATATATATATATATATATATATATATATATATATATATATATATATATATATATATATATATATATATATATATATATATATATATATATATATATATATATATATATATATATATATATATATATATATATATATATATATATATATATATATATATATATATATATATATATATATATATATATATATATATATATATATATATATATATATATATATATATATATATATATATATATATATATATATATATATATATATATAACTTCCTGAACTATTTAAAAATAAATAACATATCTCTCAAAAAACATATTTACGGTACTAAAGACTACAACTTTTATAATTATTTCAAATATTAAAGATTTCAGACTTATGTCTTTTCAATTACGTACAAACTTCAGCTTAAAACAATAAACTACTGTTATATTGGAGTCATCTTTCCTTATATCACATTACCGTTTTGTAGACAGATTTATTTCATTTTAGTTAAAAAAAATATTATAAATTTTAAATTGTGTGATTAAACTATAAGTTGAAAATTTTCCTTCTTAGTAAATCTAATATGAATTAAATGCTTTGCATAAAAATGTATAAATTTTAACTTTGATTTATTCCAGAACATTAGCAATTATTTTAATTTATGAATTATATGGAATATAAAGTTTATGTTATTTTCGCGATTAGAAATGTTATCATATTCTTAATTTTATAATGCTTTGTATATTTCTGAAATATACCAAAATGACACAGTTTAAAGAAATATTTTTACAAATAACAAATCGTAGTATACAGTTGGATATATGACTAAAATATGATACTTCTCCTTAACGAAACTTCACTAAAGGTAATAAAAGGGCTTAAATTTATTGAAATAAAAATTATGTAAATAGAATTTTGCCTTGTTAATATTTAAAGTTTTTATCAATAAATGATTGTATTTTTATTTGTAACTAGAAATATTTACACTTTTTGCTTCAACGTGCGGAAAATTTGATAACTAAAATTAATATATTTTGATTTTACCAAAAATTAGCGGAAGAATCATTTTCTTATAGTCAAACTATTATGTAATTCAAATATATGTACCATATAAATTCATATACATAATTTCATAGTAAATTAAAATTATTTCATGGCAAATTCAGATATTTTTATGGATTTTATCATATATACACTAGAAACATTTTCTAAGTCTTCTCGATTGAATGTAGCTAGATTTATTCACATTTTATAGTTATAAGATAATGAGAAAAAGCGTTTATATGCTATTATTTGAAAATGTATGGTTAACATTCAAATGGCAAAAAAAATCTTAGACTTCTTTGTTGAACAACTTAATGTGCAGAAGTAAAAAGTATAATTTACATATTAGTAAAAGTATAATGTATTATATATATATATATATATATATATATATATATATATATATATATATATATATATATATATATATATATATATATATATATATATATATATATATATATATATATATATATATATATATATATATATATATATATATATATATATATATATATATTCCACTACTGAATTTACTTTGCATATGCATTCAGTAATATATGCCTACATGCCATAATAATTTCGATATGTATGTATATTATAGTTTTATAAAATCATCTAAAATTATTACATTCAATAAATACTTTAAATAAGTTCATATTTTCATATTTTAAATAAATTAAAATCATAAAATATGTACAAACATAAGTAAAAGGACTGTTTGAAAAAAACTTTAAAGTATAGTGGAAAATATTGACATACTTAGTTAAAAATTAGTAACAAAAACTTTTTATGTCTCTTTTTAAGAATTATTTTGAGAATAAAACATAAAATTTAGTATTTAAATACAGTATACTTTTAATAACCCCTATTTAATTCAGATGTCGTTTTTATAAAACCAATACAATGTAACAAATTCTCTTTAATCTGTGCTAAATAATATATTATGAGACAATAAATATTCAAATATCAATGAATATGATATATACATGAAAATTTAATTTTAAATTAAATATAAATAATAATATAATATTTAATTTTTTGTGTAAATTAATCAGCTTAATGATCACTGTGATTTAAATCTTGCTGCAACTGTTTTATAATATAGATGAAACGGAGTGAAACGTTCGAAAAATTTTTTTATATCAATTCCTCTAAATCCTTATCGAAGCAAATAAATATGATTACCTTAGATAGATATATCGCTATTTTTCCTGTGTAAAATTAATCGAACACTAGAATTAAGCAATGACCTGATTTAGATTCACTGCAGTTTCTTACAATAATGAAATGCATTGGTAAAGTTTGATAATAAACCCAATTGAATTTAATAATTATAATTACACAACTTTACTGTATGCTTGTTAAAACATTTTGCATATGCATTGATTTTATGAAATCTGCTTAAATTTTGCATTTTATATCAAAACTTTCTTCCTTTCTAAAAGAAAATATTGCTTTGTATTCTTTAATGATTTTCATGAAAAAAAGCTGATGCGTTAAAAATACTGAATGAAGCGAACAAAACACAGACTTCTGAATTCTTTTCTGGTAATGCTTCCAGTTTTTAAACTTGATATTCATTTGAATGCTGTTGCTTGCCACAGTAAAAGAGAATTTTTGGCAGTCATCCATGTTTGTTATCAGAATAAAGGACATGTAATTCTCTATGATATCTCGTTATGAATCCTTGCAAAATATTTTTGTTTGGCATATTAGCTCTACTTATTATCATGAAAGGAAAATAAAGAAATCATTTTAACTCCATTTTATATATATATAATACTGTACAACATCAAACTAATCATTAAATTAACTTAAATACTTACTAAATATCATTTATTTACCCCTATACCTGCACAGTTTATATAAATTCAAATACAATTTACGTTTGTAAATTTAATAATGATCCTTAGATTTTAATATAAGGAGCTGTGTTTTAATCATTTACAGTTTTAATAAATGTTTCATCCTTAAAGAATTAACTATTCATTCCAAACATAGAAATATTTTTTCCTAATTGACTTGTTTAATATTTATATTTTATTTTTAAAAGCTTTTCTGAGAAATTTAACTGGAAGAACATAACTTTATTTTGAATAGAAGAAAACAACATAACAATAATAGTAGATTAGATTATTCATTATTTTTATATAGATAATTCATTACGTAATTAATATATATAAAATGAAAAATATTTCTGTCTATCTATCTATTTATCTATATCTATCTATCTATCTATCTATATATATATGTGTGTGTGTGTGTGTGTGTGTGTGTGTGTGTGTGTAACAAAGAGTTGAATAATGAAATGAATAAGAAGCCACAGTTACTTTTCCGTCAATAAAATGTATGCTGCAAGAAATATATTCAAATATGCTGAATTATAAAATTTATACCCGCAATAATTTTTAACTGACATATTTATTTATGATGCAGTAGATTAAAACCAAATTATGAAATATATTAAAGACTGTTTTGAATAGTTGGAATATAGTGATATGAAATTCAAATTTTTCGAAAATCTATTAATTCGTAAACTTTATACCTAATGAGATTTCATAACTATTCTCAATGAAATGTTAATATTAATGCAAATTAGAGTTGAAGGCAAATACTTTTAAAATTTCAGATGAGGATCTTGTTTCATTGCAATGAATTTGAACGAACAGTGTACAGCATATTTGTTTATTCGAACGTTGTCTCACGTTTCCTTAATTTACAGTGAAACCTTTATTAACATAGATTTTATATTTATAGATATGTAAAACATTGGTAATGCTTATTAAATGTAAAATATGGCATTAGTATTCAATATCTTTTATTATATATTATTACGATGTGCCTATAATCATTCAGAAAGAATGACCAAAATAAAATTTAATTTCGTGTTTATATTTTTAAACATATAATTATTTTTAAATTTTTTTGATAAGTTGAGATGTGTTAAACACAAAAAAACATTATGAATACAATTTTATAAATATAATGTTTGAAATATTTTCATAAATAAATATTTACTATATTTTTTTCAAAACATATTTAATAAAAAAGGCTTTTTCATCACAATACTAAAAAAAGAAATTCTTTTTAGAAAAAAAATAAAAAACAGTTATATCATTATTTAGAAATCTACCCTTTAAAAATATTAGTTAATAACATTTATGTATAAATCAGATTATATTATGTAAAAAACAGATGTTGTGTATGTGATAAAAACTCGTGAATAATTATATGAAACATGTAAAATAATATACTTAAAATTTGCAAAGAAGTTCAATAAAATATTTTCCTACAAAAAAACTATTAATATTTAATTTTTAATCAAAATTTAACACTGAAACTGAGAAAATAAATACTAAAAAGAGAAATACTTAAATTAAATACTGTTGAAATTTACAACCTACATCCTGAATGTAATATAAATTTTCTCATATAAGATTATAGGTAGAATTAATGATAACCCTGAATACGTCAAATTCTTTCAGTTAAAAATTTTCAGATAATATATTAAAATAATAATCTTATTTTCAACTCTTTATTTTCTCAAAATATTATTTACCCTAAAATTAATGAAAATTAATAACATTTTTCAACTTTATTATTTTCTGCCTCCAAATATTCTCATAAATATATAATTTCTGTTATACTTAAATAATTTAATTATTAAATAAAGTGAAAGAAAATATTTAAATAAAGTTATCATAATCATAAAACTGCTTCTCAAATAAACAAAATAAATCGATGCTACTTATTGGACTAGTAGAATTAAAAAAATTCTATAAATAAATTAATTTTTTGAAGATAAAGTCCTTTCAAAAAGAATTATCTGATTAATAAGAATCTGATTAATTAGAAAGTATATTGATCTATTTTTCTAAATTTCGCACGAGATAGTTTTATTCTTTCATGTACTTATTTACACACATTAATATTTAAGGAAGCTTTGTAAGAAGTAATAAAAATACAAACATCACAGAAAGAAGGAGCAGCAACATCAAAGAAGAAGAAGAAAAGCTGGGCAGAAGTAACGTTGGCAATACTTTGCTGGTGTTAATCAGGCTACATTCTGTAGTTGCTGACTTCACCAAGGCATTTAATCAGGAACCTAAGAATGGTTCATTGAGGATTTTCTAAGGCTCCAACTTCACGCCTCCCCTCAAGTGATTTGTTTTCGCCTTTATATAAATCCTAAGAGAAATTCCGTATTTGCCTCTTCTTAATTTATTTTAACCCTAATGTAAATGTATCGAAAAACAATTTACAATTACTCTGTGTAATTTGATGTGAAATAATATCAATTTCTTAAGTTAGAGTAAAATGATTACTTAAATTAAATTTTAATACCATTTACCAGACACATAAGTTGAAATAAATTGCTTAAGTATGTACATTATTGAGTTACACTTGATAATTAAATAAATGTTATGATAAATGCAAATTGATTTTGGAATCTATTAATAAAATTAGGTTGTAAAGTTAAATAATATGCATTTATATTACTAACAAATTACTATTATTTGCATATGATTGCAGATTATGATTAATGTTATAGTTTTAAAAGTATATATATATATATATATATATATATATATATATATATATATATATATATATATATATATATATATATATATATATATATATATATGTATACATATATATATATATATATATATATATATATATATATATATATATATATATATATATATATATATATATATATATATATATATATATATATATATATATATATATATATATATATATATATATATATATAATGGAACCATAAATTTTCCTTTAAGATAAGAAATTAATTATACAAATGTAGCATCATTAAATTCATTCATTAATAATGAAAACCATTTTAGTATCTGAAATGAAGAAGAAAAATATTTCACTCATCATGAGTAACTAAATTTCTCTTCAAAAATTTTCATTTTTATTTATTTTAAATAAGTCAAATTCCTTTATAAATATTTAATGCTCTATAAAAATAGGATCAGTATTCTTGTTAGGTATAAATACTCAATGTTCTAGACACATAAGAACTTAATAGTCTTATTTTCGAATAAACTCACTCAGATGCATACTGTAAAATATTAACACTTGATTTCAAACAAAAAATAATGAATTGTTATTTAAAAAAAGGTAGTTTGGTATTTACATTGTTTCCATTAACGGAATTCAAGCAAATACAACAATGTGCATACATATACGATTTCATGAAAATATAAAAATAATATATATATATGTATATATTACTTTTGATATAAATTTATCACGGTGCAGTAAATACATTCATTTGGTATCGGATAATTGGTTTTGTATTAATAAAAATATTTATCTATTACAAATGTCTAGAAATTTGGCTGTGATGCCATTATTTCTCTCTCTAGCCTTTCAATATTTCTGAACTCCACAGTTTAAAACCACAAGTGAAGAGCTGGAGTCGAGATGAGTAGCATCCAAAGTTGATGTTGTCAGCACAGAGTACATGAAGAAGAGTCACAAAGTTCAAAGCTATACAAATATGCGGGCAAGCAGTTATGACTCTTATTGATGAAAATATACGTCACTTATACCTAAATGTGTAAAAATTAACACTATTGCTTAGAAGTGATTATAATTATTGTAAACACATAATATTATAGGAAACACAATCAAGTTTTATGGGAAAAATGATAAAAATTTAAGATAATTTTTGGGGAAAATAATTTCTGAAAGATATGTTTTAGCTAGATACCCGTTTTCTAACATGTATTGCAACACTTTATTCAATATTGCAACGTTTCCTTGAACTTAATTGTTGAAAACAATAATAAATAATATTTTTATAAAAAAAAAAGTGAAGAAAAGTAATATATTTCAAAATCACGTATCATTTGAAAACTATTCTGGAGTGTATACATAAAAAACTCCTTCCTAAGTATCTTTTTTATTTGAGTAGAAATTGGAAAATGAATAATTTTTGTAAGATAATAAATTCAAAAATTACGATTTAAATTTCCCTAAGCCGTTAGGAAAGCATTTTAACTTATTACATTTTGCCTTTTATTATAATAAAAAAATTTAAACAAAATAGTTCCAAAACTGAAGGATCACTGTGTAATATTGCTAACAGTAAATTGAATTTGGAAACAAAAATAAATGAAATTAATGAATGATTTTACTTCCTTATTTAATTTTAAAAAAAATCATTACTATTATTAAACAGTATAAGTGATACCTTTGAAACACATAACAGCAAGATTTAATCTCTTCAGTACATTTCAATACAATTATTAAACTTATTTATATATATATATATATATATATATATATATATATATATATATATATATATATATATATATATATATATATATATATAATATATATATAATATATATATATATATATATATATATATATATATATATATATATATATATATATATATATATATATATATATATATATATATATATATGTATATATATATATATATATATATTCAATAATTTTATTATTTTAAACTATATCATTTTTTAAAACTATTTAAAATTTCTCATTCTTTATTTTTTACCAATTAAAATTATAAATAAGCAAATATATAATGAGATATTTTAAGCAATTAATATTTATGTATATGTAAATCCCGAAGTATTGGATTATTTATAGTTTTTTTCCTGAAGTAGTTAAACTTCGCTAAAGTATCAAGTGATATTTTTTTCAACATGTATATTTATGTAATTTTTAAATATATATAATAATTACCAGCATATATCTTTTGAAGACTTAAAACATTTATTATTTCTTCGCTTAGCTAAGTAAAACACCATTCAGTTTCAAAATTAATTATGTGATCTTTTATTTTCTTAACATTGTCTAAATTAACTTTATATTTTTAGTTTAATCTTTATATTCTATAATAATAATATTTTACTTCCTTATTTAATCTTATGTTTCTTTACTTCCCATTCAATGTTATTTCTCTTAAAATAAAAGAATCTCAAATCTAATCTGAAATATTATTTACCTGCTGAAATTATATAGGCGAAGAATAAGTCAATAAACAATAGATCTATGTTTGGTTGGAATGCATGATGCTATTTAGGGTGGCATAATGCATAAATTTCCAAGATGATGTCTTGAGGGAGTACGTGCCAAATGGTGACCGATTGGCATGCTAATTCATCGTCATCAGTGCCCACAGAGGGACAATGTGGGAGCGAATTCTGTATGGGTTTAGAATGTGCATCAGTTATTACGAATAATGACTTTAAAAGCTTTCTACGCACAGCTAAGACTAGAATTCCTGTCTGGAAGCTGGGTATCAGAATGAAAAGACAACAAATGGCCTACACAGAATAAAGTTATCTTCTAATTAAATTAAGGAAAGTTAACTTATGATTGGGTTTATAATAATTGTCAAATATGAATAAGTTATTTTATTGAATAGAATTTTGATTAACGTAAAACTCAGAATTCCAAAGTACAAATAGCTTTCTGCAGATCTAAAAATAAAATTAGCATTTATTTAGTGGGGGGGAGGGTCATAGTTATAGATTGTACTTTAATTATTTATCAATGTCTTTTTATAAATGATTGAAAAATTCTAGATATTATTTTATTATGAGAAAGTTAAAATTTTTAAAGTAATATTCATAACCATTTAGTTATAAATTAGGTTTTGTCAAGCAAACTAGATATTTAAATTTTAAACTTATATTTAATGATATTTTTAAAGTTTTATTCCGATTAAATTAAACTTAATATAGTTTACTACTAGATACTTATATATAACATTGACTGTATATATAATGAATATATTTATTTGTTAGTAGCATAATAACATCTTTATATTTGTTACGTAGATACTTTTAATTAATACTTTATTATATATTTTATGTTTTAGTTTTTAATATGCTTAAACATAAAAAATAAGAAAAATTGTAATTCACTTAAATTTCATAAAATTATTTCTAACGCTCTGTTTGTTAAATTTTTAATAAATTAAAATAACATAGAATTGTTATGGCTAGGTATTACTCTGATGGCAGTAATGTTGTTTTTAGCAGTTTTTGATTTTTTTAATATTTATTTTTATGATGACCAAAACTTATTTTATGTCGGAAAATTATATGAATTTTTTCATATAATGTTGAATAATAATATATATATTTAAAATGAAATTTAAATCTGCTTTTTTTCATAAGTAATATTTCTGTTATATTTTTATTAACTTCATCATAATTGAGGAATTTACATATTTTAGGATTTAAAATATTTCAGAATATGTGAAATTAATTTTATTATGTATGTGTATCTGATATTAATTTCTTACGCTCTTTTATTTTTACATTGGAAGAAATAGTTCTTACTTGATTATTTATAAGCAGCTATGTATGATTTAGAATGTGATGAAAGGCGAACTTTTCTCCAGATTAAAATCTATATTTCTACAAATACTTCTTTGTTTAGCAAGCGACTAGTTCTGAAAAAAAAAATCTGCATTCACAGATAGTGATAATGATGACATTTATGACAGCTAAGGTAGAGTAGTCATCCCCTTTTGCATCCAACATTCATTCTTATTTCTCTTTAAAGATGTTCAACATGACGAGAGATTTGTAAGAAAGATGATTTGCAACCGCAGCAGGCAATTCGTCATCTTTCAAAATAAGAGTTGTTATTAAATGGGTTCACTCTTAAAGAAATCACATTAAATTCTTACACAGAAAAATAAGAATGAAAAAACATTCAAATTTTCTATGTTTTTCTTTGATTTATAAGTAACTAATGTGCACTTTTAGTGTATCTGAAATAATGTAATATATATAATTTTATTATAACTCAATGTAATTTATTCCAAATGTGAATTACATATATTTAAAGCATTTTTGGTTCTAAAATTTGACAGACAGTGATAAATTTTGAAAACTACCTTAATTCAAATTTTATATCAATTAGAAAAATAATCTAACAAAATGTTCATGTCAAAACTCAAAAAATTAATCATACCTTTAAGCCAATCCGATGTTTTGAACAGAATGATATGTATATGTTTCTCACCATTAAATTTCTTAAAAAAATTGAAAACAGATCTTAAGATAAATTTAAAATGTCATAATATATTCTGTTTAAAAATATATTAATTTAAAAAAATAAAATTTTCCACATAATTTTTGATAGGAACGATAATTTAAACGAGAGCAAATGCTTAAATATACATTATTTTTTTATTTAAAGAATAGCAAATTTGCACATGATTTTAAGTATAATTTTTTTGATAAGTAATGAATGCAATATTGATAAAAACTATAATTGGATTTATACATAACTATGTAAAATTTATCAATAAATTATTTTTATACTGAATGGATGAGATACATATATTAAATATTATTATCCCAACCTATTATCAAATATAATTTTGTTTCCTTAATTTATAAGATCTATTCAAAATGTTTGAGGTAAAGAAAAATCATAAATGTATTTAGAAAATTTTCTAATTATAGTTATTTTATCGTCATAAATATTTTCAGTTATATTAAAACTATTTGCAAGAGATTATATACTGATATTTCTGAAATAATATTTTTATTAATTAGCATATAATCATTACTTTGTAATGACTTTCCCTTATGGCAAAAATAGTATTTTTTTTTCAAATTCATATTTAAATATTTAATGAAGCAACTCCTGATATAAGCGCATCTTTATTAGTATACTTTTCAGCTTCCTAGGCTTAGAAAAAAAAAGAGATTCCTTTTTTTTACCAAAGAATATGTTAATTAAATATTTTTTTCCTTTGTTAATCTAATCTAATTTCCCAATGCATTAAGCTGTCAAATTTTTTGCTTCCATCTTCAAGTATTTTTTTTTCCATTTTAGATCTAAAGTAGTCGTTGCTTCTACTAACAAATAAACATGTAATTTGTTTTTCATTTTACTTAAGAAAGCACATCAGAGATATTGATTTTATTTACAATATTATTTGAAAATTTATATGAAATTGCATGAATAAACTAATATGATGTTATCATGTATATTATAGTTTAAAAAGATCAAAATTAATTAAAATTCATTAAAAAAGGAGTCTAGTATTTTTATACAAAATCATTCTTCAAACATTAAATACTACACAATGGACATTCAATTTGGTTAATGTTCAATTCGATAGGTTGCAATATAAATTGAACATTTGGTTATTGCTTGAAGTTACGATCAGTTTTCAATTCACTAAATTTTGTTCAGAGATTTTTTTAAGTAACTAAATTAATTAATATTGGATTTATTTAATTACCATTTCAAATTTAAACAAATTAACTTGGTTAAATTTTATTTACCATGTTACACAAAGAAATACAAATGTTTGTATTAAATCTCAAATTCCAAAGACAAAATTCAATGGAAAATTTAGCAATTTGCTTTTAAGCATCATTTTAACATTCGTTTCCATTCACTGCAAGGTTTCCTTCACCAAATGTGATCGAATTTCGTCACACCTTTTCTCTAAGGTCATCAAAAGCCATTTGGGAAGATTTCTCAGAAAAATGTGTACCAGCTTTCAAGATAAATTAACAATGCAAACTTCCGTCTCCACCTAAGGAATATTTCCTCCCCCCCTTTTTTTTTCTTTTTGCGTCCTGGCAGATACTTCACACCTGAGGAGAAGTACCGAACCTTTTTACAGGTTGCAGTCAGCTCTCATTAAAGGAGGAAACTGCGCTCCCATTAGAATTTTTAATGTCTTCACTTTCTGGCCGGGCATATCAGGGTAAAGGATGTAATTTCTGCTCGATAAAAATCAAAGTGGCACGTAGAGACAGTTTTGCTCGGACTTTTAGAAGGTCATTTGCAGGGCTTTTTCCTCTCTCGGGCTTTAGAAGGAAAGAGAGATAAAAGAAAAATCTCAAAAACAAAAAAAAAATGGAAAAGGATTATGTAATTTGTTTTAAAAAAGATCGAATTTTCTGTTGTTCATCAACTTTATATTTTAACAGAATTCATTTATTTTTTTTCCCTCCAAACAGGAGGATTTTGACTTGAATTAAGTTCACTTAAAGGAACGAGATTTTTAAACTTATAATCAAATTTGAATTTTTTAAAAAAGAATCTTGTTATGTAATTCATTTAAGGCCTTTGTTGAACTTTATTTGAATATCTAAAATACTTGAATAATAGCAGCAACTGCAATTAAAAGTATTTTATTTCATTGTTGTTTGTAAATTAATAAAATAAAAGAAAACAGTAAAAATACAAAAAATGCAAATTAAGAAAATATAAATAAAATTAGAAGAGTTAAAATGGGCTGTGGTAAACTAGAGGTTAAGGCATCAGTCTTCCATCTGGTAGGGTGGAGTTCGATTCCCAATTCCACCAAAGACCCACCGAGTATATGCGATATACGTGCTTGTTAAATCTGTTGAATCGATAGTCCTGTGGTCGGTCGTTGAGCAATTATCATGCATGCAATGGCCTGGAGATATTTACTCCCTCTTCAGATCAATGCCAAAATTGAAAGAGTAGATCCTCTGACGCTGCCATCTATCGGAGGATTTGAAGAGCAAAAGTCGGACCTTCACCTTCATGGTGCTCTGCTTAAAAACGAAAGACGCTCCTAATTTACTTAAATTCGCATATCCAAGTCATAGCGAGTTAGGTCTGCCCAAATTTCATTAGTAACAACAACAATGTTAAAATAAATTATCAAATAAAAACATACATATAGAAAATATATTCATAAAAACAATTTTCAAGACATTAAATATAAACTCAATTTTTGAATAAATGACTAGTAGAGAATTAAAAATTGAGCAAGTAAAGGAACAAAAAATACAGAGGTAGATAAAATTTAATTTTCTATCATCTAGCCTAAGCTGTTATTTTAATTAAAATTATTGAAAATTAATATTAGTTTACTATTTTCTATTATTGATATATATATATATATATATATATATATATATATATATATATATATATATATATATATATATATATATATATATATATTAAGTTTAGTTAATGAGTATTTCCAACAGTTTGAGTGATTTTTTAAGTTTTTACTACTATACTAAACTAAACTATCATATTTACTCAGAGGATGTGTTAGAAATTAAGAAACAATTGCTCTTAAATATTTACAATATGAATGTAAAATGACATTTTTTTTTCTTGAGACATTTACTTGTAAAATGCTATTTTGTGTTTTTCGAGTTTTTTATAATTCGTCTCTCTAGGTATTTTAAAATTTAACATAATTTTTCATTTTTTTTCTATTTGTTTTATTGGAACAATATTACTATTATAAATCGTTAATATTATCCCTTTCACATTAATAAGGGTTGAAATTTATGAGAGTAATTTCCTTTGTTTGTTATTACGGTGTAAATAAATGTGTAAATTTCAAATTTAAATTTTTAATCAGTGTAAATATTGTAATTAATGAAGTTTATTTTAAATGTTTTTCCTTAATTATTTTTATAAATAAAAAGGCCATTTTATTGTAAAACATTTAAGGGTATAATGCTCATAATATTCAAATAATATCTAAATTATTGATATGAATATTCGTATAATATTGCTAAATTTTCACATAAATAAGAATTCGTATTATTTTAATAATATAAACAATTTTAATGTTCCTTATGTGTTAAAATATAATTTTTATAATTAAATATATTATAAATTATGAATTAATTGTATTAGCAATTTCAGCACTATGTGAAGAGACTGTACAAAATCTGTTTAAATTACATATTAATTTTATGCAAAGGAATTTATATGAATGCATTTTATTATTTTATTAAGTGAATTTAATTTTAGAAAATTAAGATTGTTGATATATACATATAAATATAATATTAATTATATAAATTTTTACTTCCAACAAATTATATTTTTAAATATTTAATACATTCCACGGCATGAGGAAAAATGTTTCTATTTTAAAAATAACAAATAAGAATTATATCTTAAGATTTTTAATAACAATCCCATATCATTTTTATTTCAAACATTGAAACATCAAGTAGATGTTAAACAAAATTGTTATATAAAGCTGATATATATTTCTTCTTTTTACTAACTCACTATTAACTTCAGAGCAGCCTAATTTTGCTGAGATTCTTTTGAAAAGGAGAATACTTTGAAACACGAATAATAAAAAGAACACCATTTACGATACTAATAAAATGAAATGTTCGTCTGATGTCCTTTAGTCTGAAGAATTCAAGATGTCCCAAATAGATTTGGACAGACATACTTTCCACTTCCTTTATACCTCCTCTGAGTTCCAGTGGGCTTTACATACTTTCCTGTTTTTCTTTTTAGGTATCATGTATTGTACTTAATGGATTAATATTATCTTTCCCTCTCTGTTCTATGCTTCGACTAATGATATCATCATCACTTTGATGAAGAACATTTATCATCAGATCATAAAATTCAATTCTGATAATGATTGGATGAGTATTATCAAAGTCTGTATTCCCAACTGTAATTAATGCATTCTTTTTGAAAATTCTTATAAAATTATCTCTGAGAGAAAAATATAAAGCATATGATACTAAAACGATACTAAAAATGAAAGAATTTTGGTTGACAATATTAAATTTATTTCAACAAATTTTACAGTTTGAAATGTTCATTATAAGGAATGATGCGAAAATGTTTATAACAGCAATATAGAAACAAAGCATTAATTTGCGCGAATAGTGAAAAATATGTATAATTAGAATATTTTTTGTAATTTCATATGATTTTTGTAAAATTAAGAAATGTAAGAAATTTAATGAGTTTTTATATCTTAAAATTGATTACATGACTGTGCCAGTAATATTAAAATTACTGGTATATTCATGCTAAAATTTAATTTTAATACAAATAATTACAATATTAAATCTTAATAAAAATATTTTTATATATCTTATACGAATAATTTTTCTCAGAAAAAGTAAATGTATTTTTTAATCTTATTTCAGTACAACTTGTTCACACTTTTTCTAATGTGTATATATTCTACAGGTTACTTAATACCTTTGTTTTAAATTAATTAATAAACTGATTTGCATTATCTTATCTTTTATCAAAAATCTTATTCATCAAAAAATGACTGTATTACAGTCATTTTAGGTAAAAATGAGCAAGACTGCAAACATCCGAAAAAAACCAAGATAAGCGTTTCCAAGCAATTCCATTCATCATAAATTATATAATTAATAACATGTTATATGAAAAAACAGACCAATTTAATTCATCTATGTACGTTATTTTTCTTATTCATTTAATTATCTTTATTGTTTTACTTATTTTGACAAATACAACATAAAATGCATTTTTAAAATCATAGGGTATTATAAATGATGATAAAACTATAAGGTTTTATTTACTCCAGCTCTTATCATTTTCATTTTTCATGATTACATTTATTTGCTCCCTATTCGTTGGAAATATCATCAAACATTATTTAAAGAAAGAATGAAATAAATAATCAAATATTTAATCAAAAATGTCTCACCATAAAAAATAGAAAACTATAAACATAAAAATTTTTGTGTAAAATAAAATGATTCTTGAATTAAGTATTTTAAGAAAGATTTAAGTAATTAATATTTTGCTTAGTTTCATCGTATTAATTCCTTTAGTAATTATTTTTTTTAAAATTATAACACTTTAATATACTGCATAACTCTTCATATTTCCTTTTGTATCGCATTATTTGTTAATACAATATTGGATAAAATGTATTCTGTCATCACACACAACTTTAAACTCATAATAAGTAAATGATACAATACAAAACTAGTTTAAATCTTTTATTTTGAGCTAATTGTTTTATTACACTTTTGTATGAGCTATGTTTACCAGCAGGAAAAAATATCCTAATTTTTTTTTAAAAAAGCAACCTTTTGAAAATTTTTTAAACCTTTTCTAATGATATTTACATAGTTTTGTTCAAAACACTGTTTTAAAGGATGAAAGGTGGACTTAAGTATAACCAGCTAGAAACAAATAATAAGGTATAGAACAACTGAATTTTTTTATTATCACATTAAAAGATATTCAGGTCAAGATTATTTTCAACACCATTTCTTTGTATTTTCGATCAGTAGTATACCAGAAAAATTAAAAACAAGTTTACTTAAATAAATTTAAACGACATACTTTATCAAAAATTGAATAGGAATTATTGCTTAAAAATCACATTGATAATGTAGAAAAGAAGGAAATCATAAAACCAATAATTTCTTCTCTATCTAAAACTTTTCGTATCAAAAGTAATTTATGTATAAAATTAAATTATTTGCAATTACGATTTAAAATAATTACGAATGTAACAGTAAAATTTCGAAAAGGAAAATAGTTTAAATTGAAGATAAACCGAAAGCCAATATACTAATTTGCGGTTTATTCCATTTCATGGTATGGCTCTGAATTCTTCTCATGGCAAATTTTCAGCTGATGAACATAATGAGAATTTTTATATAGATATATAATTTTACATTACAGTATTTTTTGATTATACACTTGTATAGAATAATAATGAGATGTAATCCCCACATTGTCCTTGCGAATATGAAATTGATTCTCATTCTTCAATAGCAATAACAATCATCGATTCTTTAAAGCTTGAAAATAAGTAGAATATACTCATCGTGAGTACCTCTCACATCAATTGAAGATAAAAAGAAAAAATTTAATCTAAAATCATTACATTGCTACTGAATCATGTATGTACAAACCCAATAGAGATAAATTTTACTTCTTCAGCGAGCATTCATCTGAAATTTACAGCGTGTACCATTTCACTCCTTACACCAGAACTGTGTTGTCCATTACGTACAAAAGTTCTTACAACATCATTATTAATATAACTTATTGTAAAATCAATTTTTTTGCTATAAAGTATCATCAAGAACGGTGAAATGGATGAAAAAACATCTCTAATTTCCTTCGCGACGAAATAGAGACATTAGCGGCTGCAGGATATCAATAATAGTGATTCCTCATAATCGTAGGAAATAAGGCGGAACGAAGAAAAAATCTTTTTTTATGATATATCGTATAGGTCTGATCATGATTACTATAAGTTTCGATATGTATTATTTTTCCCCAAGAAATTACTTTTATTGAGAAGTAGGAAATTTTACACCAAAATTATCCCTTTGCAAAAAGGAACATGTAACTTCCTACACTTAAGATTAATTTTATTTTGGAATTTTATGAAACTAATGTAGATGGTAATCTTAAAAACTAAATTCTTTTACTCTTTGCCTTTTATTTGATACATTAAATTTAAAATATTTCGAAGAGCGTTTATTTTCAGTGATATTATTTAAAGGTATATATATATATGTTACGGTTACAGTATATAATGCAGTTATTTTATAGAATACCTAGTTATTCCATGAAATAACTGATCGTTTCCTTTAAAGGGTGTAGTATGTTAATAATTTGACTCTTTAACTAGTTATTCTATGAAATAACTAGGTATTCTATAAATTAACTAATGAGAGACAGAGTGTAAAAAAATTTATCTAAAATGAAATAACTAGGTATTCTATAAATAAACTAATGATAGACAATTAAAATGTAAGCGAAGCAATTTATCTAATTTATGCAGAGGATAAATGGTATTTATGGAATCATACCATAATATCATTTGTTATTACAAGAATTATTAAAATGACACTTGGAATTACAAAGAACATCATTTCTGAAACAAAAACATTTTTTGTTGACCCACTGGGTTTTACACAAGCATTTTTTTAAATCCCTGACCAGTACCTTAACTTTGAGCTGCAGCAACAGACCGGAGTGATATTCCTACATCCGGCACTTCTTCGATTTTAATTAATTTTTGTTAGTAGACACTGAATTAGAATCGGGAATATAATTGTTTTATGTGGCCGTTTCTTGTTCTCAATTGGAAAAATTCTTTTTAGGTTATTTTTTTGATGATAGCTAAAATATATCTGGCATCAGTTTTCCCTCTGTCAACTTTAGGCTCTGGGATACGGACCGTGGCTTCAGAATGAGATTTATCCGACATTAATTTAATCTTTTTCGCTTGAATTTCTAAACATTTTTCAAACTTTTCTCTTTCCCTTTGAACATTAAGTTCATTAAAACACAATTTGCAGATTTTCTCCTTAACTTCATCTTCTGAAACATAATCTTCCGAACATGATATGTGAACAGACTCCATACATTTGAAGCAAACTGTATCTTTACTGCATTCTTTTAAATAGACAACGCATACTTTCGTAATGGGATTATTTAATACTGTTTGTTCAACTACTTTTTCATTATCAGGTTTAGAAGAAACATTCATAGCATTCAAAATATTTTGTAATTGATCTTCGTGGACCAACGAATTAAGTGATTGCTTCGGAATGGCAGTTGTTGACAGTCCAACTCTAGCTGCAGAATCAAACATAGCCAATAGGGAGATCTTTTAATACCAGAATGGAACGAACGCCATGTTTTTCCTAAACTGGATAAATTTTAACCATTACTCCACGAAGTTGACTGGTTGTCTTGCATTCAAATTGTTAGTATAATTTCTATGCCCTAATTGGCTTTCTCAACACTGCCTTGGCTTTGGTTCGCCATGCACGATCACACACTCTTACCAAGTTACTTTTAAGTCATCAATAAGTATGTTATACAAAATTCACTTCCATTTTCCGACTGCAAAATACATGGGACTCCAAACATCATGAGTATATCAAGCAACTGTCCTTCAGCTTCTTCTGCTCTCTTTGTTTGAAAAGGTCTTAAAACCACAAACTTGGTAAGGTTTTCTTGATAAACTAAAATAAGTTCAAGCTACCTCCCTATGACCTGGAATAGTTAATAAATACAGTAGGACTAAAAAGTAAATGTATTTATCGTTGACGATTTGACAGTATGCCAAAAAAGTATTCTCGTTGTTTTATGCTTTGTTATTTTTGCTGTCCTTCAAAAATAATTTTTATTTAAATCAAAAATCTATCGTTTTTCCCCTCTAATTTCCATATTGTTAAACGAAACGTAAATGTACCTTATGTTAAAAAGCGAGATATATGATATAGATTATTTTACACTTTGATAGGCTGCAGATCGTTTTTCTATGAAATAACTAGTTAAACCATAAAATACAAGAGAGATTTACATTTTCACGGTACGATCAGTTACTTCATGGAATAACTATGAATTCATTCATATATATATATATATATATATATATATATATATATACATACATACATACATATATATATATATATATATATATATATATATATATATATATATATATATATATATATATATATATATATATATATATATATATATATATATATATATATATATATATATATATATATATATATATATATATATATATATATATATACATATATATATATATGTATATACAATACTTCAAGTAATTTAAATATTTTTAGCAAATCTTAATAACATCTCGAAAATATTTTATAAACCTAATTATAATTGATAATTCTAAAATTAATTTTTTATTCAAATATTTTGAATGAACTCCAAATGATATATGAATTCCTATATACATGTAATTATGTATTCCATTTTTGCCAAAAGTGGAAACTTACTTCTTAACATAAAATTTATTATTTCTTTTCTAAATAAGAACACTTAGAATAAAAAAGAGAGCAATCAGAAAACAAAAATGAATATTCCTCTTTAGAAAAAGTTTAAGGTAAAATTAAGAGAAGATTGACTCAAAAATAAATTTCTTTTAATGCGCTCATTACAGAAACCATCTTTTGCATCAACTTCTTATAAATATTTTCTTCAATTCTTTAATTTTGAATATTTAATTTTTTCAGAAGGAATAAGTTGTACTTATTTCATATTGTGAAACGTCATTTCTTTTTAAATTATTTATTGTTTTTTCCAATGACACTGAGAGAATTATTAATATTTGCTGCTTTAAATTTATTTTAAATATACAAGGAAATAATATTTCCATTAACAGATACTGTCTATTTTTATACATTTGAGAAAGTTTATTGAATGCTCTAATTTTAACCTGCTTGTAAAACTGATAAAATTTAATATTCTTTCACAGTTGTTTTATATGATTAAATAAGTTGCACCATATGAAGTTTTCTATCTAAAATAACATCATTCTAAGAATTTTATACAAAAAAAAATGGAAAGTTTTTATGAAACTCGTTAATAAAAAAAAACTTATCAGTAACTATTTATCATTGATACTCTTTTATTTCATCTTTTTTATTTCTAGAAATATCTAAGCAAGTAAATGAATATCATATTAGATAATATAATCGCTTGATCTTATCGGAAATATGGGAAAACACTGACTCACAGAATGTAACAAATAAGCAATTATCAATATGAAAAACACCAGATAAACAAATAAAGTAAGGAATCCAGAAGGCAACGTAAATTTCTCATTTTCTTTATAAAATCTTAAATCATCATGTTGAAAAATTACTTAATTATTTTACAAAAGATTGAAGTATAATGTATCTCTTTGTAGTTTTAGAAACGGAAGTAAAAATATAATAATCCATAGATTGAACATCCATTGTAATAGCTGCTTTGGCCATTTCAAATTTCTATTCAATTTTCTGAAAATTTCTGCACCATTTCTCATTGATTTTCCTAAGCATCTTTTGGAATGCAGTGCCTATAAATGTACGGTAAGTTGCATATCCTGAAATAATCATTCAATATTTTCAAATGATTACATCATTTATGGAGTTTGTTATTAATACTTTTATTTATGGAGTTACCTTATTTTAACTTATTTTCCTAATTTAGTATGTCGATGCTTTCATATTATGAAATGATATCTAAACATGTTTTTACTCGATCACCAAAAATTTCTTACCTTATTTCATTTCTTGAGGAGACGTTTTTCAACAGCTCTAAGACTAAGAAAATTTATCACTAGTTATAATGGAAAGAATGAATTAAAACAATTTAAATTTTGCATTATGTGAGTTAAAAGTGTGCATAAAATATAGTTTCATACTGATTAATATGATCGAAATAGATATGATAGTGTCATATTGATATCATTAATTTATATTAACCATATAATTTTAAAATAAAACTATCATAAAGTAATATATAAATTATTAAAAATTCAAATAAATAATTTTTAGGTAAGATGTAATTTTTGTCATAAGTTCAGTTTGTAAATAAAATGTTATTAACAAACGATCTCAGTTTATTGCATCCTTTATCCCAAATAATCAATAAATTATTATTTTAAGGTAACTCGACATAATAAAGCTGATTAGAAATAATAACATTAGCTTTCCATATTACAAGACATCAATAGTGCATACTGTCATTTCGTTTTCAATCAAATATATTATAATGCAATCATAGCAGAAAAGTTTTGTAATGAAGAAAAATATTTTAATTATTTGAATAGTGAAATTAAATGAGCTGTAATATTTCAAAATATTAAAAATCAAAATTTAGCCATTATCTTTTTTTTTAATTATCCATTTTTTTCATTTTTTGAAACCTCTGTACTCAGAATTAGGTTAAGAGAAGAATATATTCACATTTATCAATTATCTCATGGCATGTATTGATCATATGAAATATATCTGAAATTTAATTGAACATTCTTACCACAATTTTTACAAAAAACTATGATACCAATATTTAAATTATAATATTTATTTTATTTTTATGCAATGTATCTTTGCTTCATGCATCTAAAATGATACTTCACAGAGCAAAATTTGAAAATATTCTTTAGATGGATCAATAAATTCTGGCCAGTGTAAGATGCTTTACATTTTACTCAATAAATGAATCTCCTGCTTTCCCACTCTTCTTAAAATATTCGAAATTCACTGCGTTACCGGAAAAAAGTAACCGCGTAATTACTCACATCCCTTAAATGTATAACTCAGTATTACTCAAAATAACACCTTGAGAATCGGAGACAGTCTTAAATTATAATTTCCTTCGCCTTTCTTGTTTCGTTTTTTGAATTAGTTTTGCTTAGGATATGAAGACAAGTTGCCTCATTTGTGTAATACATGGGCCAGGAATGCGCCACCGTGTACTGCAAACACTTAAGATAATGACCACCATTTATTTCAATCAAGCGTCTAGGGAGGAATAAAAAATCAGTTAACCGTAACTAACATCCTCCTTTGCTTCCACCCCCTCCTTTCATTCTACCTAATTCTTCTGTTTTATTTTTCTGTCTACATCTTCTCTTTTCTAAGTTATTCCTCCTTTATTAGTCGTCTGTTGATATCTTGCAGCTTGGGCAGTGCAGAATTCATCCAATAGGCATATTTCTTCAACCTTAATTTGGGAACTCCCACACTAAATTGGATTACTCTTCTTTCGTCCCATACATTGTAATTTCATGATTATATTGAAAATAAATGTATTATTCTTTAGAAACAAAGTGAGAAAAACTGAGAATAAATATTTTTATGCAACACAGTAATTATTAACTAGTGAATAAGGGGGAAAATGATCGTTCTAATCGGAAAAAAAGTGATTTAATACATTAAACTTGCTGCAATACAAATAGTAAATGAAGCAACAAAAAATAACCTTTAAAAGATTTTGCAATCAATTTTTAATATTATAGTATTTATTTGTTATACATTTTTGCCAAATTTATCATTTATACAAGCAATATCTTTCTCTTCATGCTTATATTAATTTTAATATTAAAATACTGAAACAAAATTATCATTTTACTAATTAATAGGATTATATCTGAAAAGTGCTTTACTTCCTTAATAGCTTATTATTTGTAGATTATCACTAGACGATATTCCGATCTCATAGTTATGCATAGAGATTAAAACATGCCTACAGAATTTCGCCGAATATTGTTTCTATTTATGTATTTCTGAAAGCGAAATACTAGGCTTTCTCTAATACCGTTAAGATTTTCAAAAGCTCTGAAATGATCAATCTTTAACTGTGCGTAGATTGTGTTGTAAGCGAAAATTGCATTTATGATTTATAATAAATTTAATCGTCATAATATATTTCAAGCTTATGGGTATCAAATTAAGGTACATCATAAGTTTCCCAACTATCTGACTATGACAGAATAATAGGAATTACCTTGTTATTGCTTACGACTCAGCTAATTTCCTGCTAATAATTGCAAGTATAATTTTATGCTAATCATAGCAATTTTACATCGAAATACAGTTTTGTAACTTTACATTAAACTTGCTGTTTTAAAGAGATTTAAGCGTTTTAAAATATAAGTAAAAATTCCTATGAATGTGTACTTAAGAGATAAAATTTGTATTACATATACAGATATATACATACATACATACATACATATATATATATATATATATATATATATATATATATATATATATATATATATATATATATTTATATATATATTTATTATCATTTTTTTGTGTTATTTGAAAATCTTCTTATTGGGAAAATCAGATTTAAGTGAACTTATTTTTGAATTATTTATAAAAAAAAAAATGAAACTAAATGCAAAGTAATAGCATCTTGATTTTAAACTTATATAAATTAGATCATTATGTCGATCGACTTATTTTGACTTTCAGCATCTGTCTATTATATATATATATATATTCAAAAACTTTATTATGTTTAAAACATAACCCCACGTCAACAAAATTTATAACTATATTTATCAAAATGAATAAAGTACAATTTACAATTTTAACTTTGATTTAAATTGATGTAATATTTTTTTTAAAAAAATATGGACTTTTTATTAATGTGCATCTATTAATTAATAAAAAAGTATAACATGAATTGTTTAAAAGATAAATTATCTAAAAATATCAAAAATATTCAGAAGTACTCAAAATGTGTTTTAATTTATATGAATAAAATATTACTATATGCACTTTAAAATGGGTAATCATTTTCTAGAAAAAAATATTTTAACTGTGATTAATTTTGCTAAGTAAAGATTTAACAATGTATATCTGTAAAACTGTATTATCTGATAAAATCTAAAAACAGTTAAAATTCAATAATTTAAAGAATCCTCATAATGTTACATTGCATTTTCTCCAATAAAATTAAACTAATGCTATGTATGAATTAATCAGAAATGCTAAATTATCATTAAATTATTTCAGAAAGGACATTTTCAATTCATTTATTATTTTAACTAATATATTGATAATAATCCATATAGGAAATATTTTTATAACTTTCATACGTAATTTATGTTTGATAACAGCTGTATTTAATTAATTTATAAATCAATCCCAACAACTAATCAATAGAAAAAAATTCCTATTAACATTCTTCACTAAATTTAAAAATATATTTATCTGTATTCGTCAAAATACACTATTTCTCCCCAGTTCAATTATTTACTATGTCAAGTATGCATCACCAAAGAGTTTGACCTTTCATTCGGCTGACACATTTACTGGACGTGAAATTGACCCTTTCTGTCAGATTTTCTTAAAGTCTTATTACTTTTCTAAAATAAGGATAGAATACTTGCATCGATTTAATACAGTAGCGCTATGTCAATAAACTGTTTTCTTCCTACATTCATATTTACTCAAATTTAATCAACACATATTCATTTTCAAATAAAATACAAGGCTATATTATTGTATTTGGTGTTAAATTTACATAATATTTTTAAACATCATACATTTAATCAGCCTGAACGCTTACATTCCAAGAAAGTAATATTGACAATTTTCATTATGATTTTAGAAAAATATAATAAATTAA
Source organism: Latrodectus elegans (assembly GCA_030067965.1). NCBI lineage: Eukaryota > Metazoa > Arthropoda > Arachnida > Araneae > Theridiidae > Latrodectus > Latrodectus elegans. The sequence goes on along the minus strand of CM057820.1, from coordinate 28,721,371 downwards.
TTTACTTTCTTTGAATTTATACAGTAAAATTTAATAGTTAGTGAAATAAGAGAGTTACGAGATAGTAAAAACACATTATTTAACATTTTTAAAAAACATTCTACCTGTGAAATTTATGTTTTGTTTCACAAAATCATTTCTATCAACTGCTGAAAGATAACATGAGAAAAATTAATATTCTGCAGAAGAAATTCTGTAAATGTATACCTTTTATTTCGCAGAAGGTTATATGTATTTTATATTACAGGAATGAGAAAGCAAAATAAAATCAGTTAATGTGTATTTTCACTCAATATTCAAATTTCTTTTCACTGCATTATCATTAGCATTATCATGGAGGCTAATACAATTAAATAAAATAAAATTGTCTCATTTAAGAAATCCTAGTCAGATGGAAAATATGCATTTCTATTTCAATTTTAGTGTTATGCAATTTTATTTCTTAAAGATTGTTACAAAAAATCTGAATAATTTTTTTTTTAAGAAATGTATTTAAAATTTTATTATTTTAAACATTATAATACTAAACAGAATGCATAAAATTACAGAATTTTGTCCTATAGATATTATTTTATCATAAATTTTGTAGTAATAAATAAATATTATTTGTTTTTATATGAGTATTTAAATTTAAAATATTGGAAATAAGACTTCTAAAGTCAGTGTCAGAAGTTTTTTTTTAGACAAACCAGAAGGAATTATTATGAAACTTTTAATAAAATAGATTATTTGACTATATATTAAAATTTTTATGTTAACTGTACCAAGCAATTAATAGATCTTTCAAATTATATAAACTAATTTCTGTTGATTGAACTTTTAATCTAATAATTTTAAATTATGTATAAGTTTATAAATATATGATTATATTATACATATGTATATCAAAATTAACCTAATTTGAAATCAGTAAAACTTTTCTAATTCATATTTCTTATTATAAATTGAATACTATACATGAATATAATTTAAATAACATATAAAAAATTATTATTTTTGATTTCTAAGAGGCATGGAATTTTTTTCTTAATTTAAAGCATCTTTCTACGTATTTTTGTAGATTCTTTCTTTCCTTGGATACAATCTTTAGATATTAGTATAAGTAGATATAGATATTACTTTAGATATAAGTAAATATAGATTATACTTTAGATATAAGTAAATATAGATAATACTTTAGATATAAGTAGATATAGATAATAATTAATATTTTTATGTATTAATTATTTCTTATATATCAAATATCTGTTTTTTCCTTGTGAAAATTTAAATTGCATTTTACGTTTAGTTATCACTCTTCCTATTTGCTTCTTAAAAATTCATCATTTTGAAAAAAATTAAATAAGAACTTCTCTGGAAAATAAAAATTGAATATTTAGGAATTAAAATTCTAAGGCAGTTTTCTATCTTACCATTTCTAAGTTATAAGGCCAAATAATTAAAGCATCTATTAATAAAACTTGATAAAAAAAAATAACATTTCAAAACTTACAATCCTTAAAGGTTTGTTAAGCGTGTTATAAGCATTCTGACTTCTTATGCATAATTGTTAGCAAGTAATGCTGATTAAAATAGCCAGGCATTTGAGAGTTTAGATCACATTGAGGAAGCAACATTAGTTCAGAGATAATGTAACAAAAGAAATCTGCTTAAATTATATTTTAATCATCTTTGGGAGAACTTTTCATACGATTAGCAACCATATTTACTTGATACAAAGGAGGAAACCCAAAAAAAAACAATAGAAACTACCTCTACAAATGTATAGGCCGAATTCCAGTATTCATTTCTAGTCCTTACAGTTACATTATATATATATATATATATATATATATATATATATATATATATATATATATATATATATATAGATAGATAGATAGATAGATAGATAGATAGATGTAGAAACTATATGAAATCATTGCATTCAGTAGAAATTTCTGTTTTTAGTCTTTGTTTTATAAATGAAATTAACAATCATCGTAAATTAAAACTAGTCTTTACTTAAGGCATGATAATTTTTCCTTTAGGTTTAAATTGTTATAAAGTTTTGCTTATATTTTAAAGTGACAAGCATTCTAAAATAAATTTGGTTTCCTTCAGTAAAACATAGTTTTAAATATTATATATTGGTGCCAAATTTATCAGCGTAAGAATTATATTAGTTCCAAAACTGACAATCTCAGTAAAAATAATAAATACTATTATTAGTTTAATGGTTTCATAATCAAACTTATCCAGGCAGTATCCAATGCTTTAAGACACATTTTTAGGCAATGAAAACAAGATTATTTTGAAGTTTAAATAATTTGATAAGATAAGTTTAAATAATTTGATAAGTTTAGAAATAAATATTTTCAAGCACAGAGGTATGCATATATGTACAACACTTTATATCATTTTTTTTTCAAACATCACATGCCGAAAACATTTTTATGGCATTAAATCATCCGATAATTTTTTTTTTCAAAAAAAAGGCGTAGCTTATGATTGAATGTTAACGCTTCTAATGTGATTTATGGCACCTCAGTTTTCGAACAATCAATCAAATTTAATCGATATAGGACAGCTTCTTTCATAAAAACGCTATAAAGCGATTAATAATTGTTTAGTTGCTCTGCAATAACAACTTTTTAAAGTGTCATAAAATTGTGTACGTATGACTTAATCCTAGATGACTGGAAAAATTGAGTGTTAATAAATATCCAATATTTCTAAATTATAAAATTTAAAATTACTCAGTTAAATAAATATTATATAAATAATTTTCTAAATATCCTCATTTAAAATGTTTCCAATGTCAAGCATTAATAAAATGTCTTTTATATTAAGATTTTTAACATTTTAAATAAACATATGCATAACAAATAAAATATAATTATTTGCACCATATTTAAAACTTAATAAATTTAATCACGAAATTATTTCGTGTAATAAATTTGAACCTCGTTATTCTTTATTTAAGTAAAATTAAGCGAAGTGAATACCGAAAAATATTTTATCATAATGTTTATAAATTAAATTGAAATGAAATTATGTTAATATTGCGAGAAAGAATTATCAGCGTTTTAATTTATTTCTCTGGCAGAGATAATTAATTATCAAATAAATTTATTCATCGGTCTGGATTTATATGTTAACGTGTTAAATTAAAAGAGACAACGCAAAATAATGAAAGTAATTCTTTCTGCTGAAGTACCACCTACGGTAGTTAAATTAACAATAAGAGAATGGGTATTCCAGCCACAGGAGCGAGAGGCGCTCGTGGCAGTAATGAATATAATATTTTCATTCATTCGTAAGTACGGCTATAATTAGTTAAAATATCCAGAAACAGTAATCGATTTTACATAAATCTTTCCTTTGAAAGAATATATATTATTAATGCCTCTCCTAACGACATCATTGTTTTCCGTGAAAGGTACATATAAATGATAATCTCGGTGGTTATTTACTTATCAAATGATCTCTCGTTGAAATGTGTTTGCTGAGAAAATATCCTAAGGCTGTCAATCCTCCAGATACACGAGATTCTTTTCGATTGAATGGTATATTGATTCATTTTAAATGGAATAACACAAGTTCAACATCCCGTTGGAATATCAATAAGGGGGGGGGCGGAACTAATAGAATATGAAACATAGTTTCACGGTTTGACACGGTCTTAAAATAACAGAGGCTTTGAATATTTCTTGCTGAGGTAAGCGTTTCGCTAAAGTAAATAGGCATGGAATTTAGAAATATTTGATGAAGGTAGGGATTAGTAATGTTTATGTTAAATTGTCTTCAAAAATGTAAGTCTGTTTTTGAAGAAAATCCTTGTTGCATAGCTATTATAAAATACACAAGAAAGCAGACAGAGTAAAATTTATTTATGCATTTTAATTCATTAAATTATATGTTAGATATACATTCATGCAATGCATTTTTGGATTTATATTTTAATAAGTTGATATTATTGAAATTAGATTAAGATCTTGTAATCTCAAATTCGTTCAAAGGATGAGTTCACTGTGAAGACCGATTCCAAATACCATAGCATACTAGCAGAATAATTTTGGTCACAAAGGTAATCTAACGTCTATACAAATTTGAGTTTAATCCCACAACCACCAATGAGAGATAGAATATGAGCTTCTGCTTGCGCATTTATTGGATGGGCTGTAGGGAATTTTCAAGGTTTTCTCCCTTGCGACGCGTGGGTAGGCACACTACCAATGGATTGTCTTCCCAAAACACAAAATGAAAAAAAACCAAATTTAAAAAAAAGATCCTCATGAAGAAATTATGCTCTCCTCTACATTTGATCAAAATTACAATCCTAACTCATATACTTTCTTCTCAAATGACTCTTAAATCAATGGAGAGTGATAAACATTTTATTCTCACTAATGTTTCATTTTGTTGTTGTTGTCTTGTACCAATTAGGCTGGCAATATGGAGTAAGCTGCTCCACTTTTCCAACTGAACCATATTTTGGTGTGGAGTCTGACTTCTTCAGTACACACATGCCATAGGTACTCATAGGCAACCGTTAACAACCCATTCATTCAAAGAAAACACAAAAATAGGACAGACAAAGGGAGAAAGTGCATACATGTCTGAACCGGGATTCCAACTCAGGACCTTCCTATCCGCAGTCCAGCACTCCGGATACTAGAGAGATACATTTCCTTTTAATGAAGTAATATGAATAATGTAAAGTAAATAATTAAATATATTCATTTTATGTTTTTAATTTCTCTAGACGAATTTATTTGTTTTGTGCATAATTTAAACCTATTAAAAATTTCTACAGGATTAAAGGCAAGGGAATTAGGAATTTTATATTTATTGATGTTTCATTTTAGTTCAGTAAAAGGAAAACATATTTCGTCTGAGTAACTTAACTCAAAAGGTATAAAAAGACTTTTACTTCATACATTTAAGTAAGACATGGACAAGCATCAAAGTAATTTAGATATATTATATTTGCTGTAGAAATTTAGTTTTTTTATGCTTATCTGAACCACTATAAAGATGTGCATTGACACATTTTAATTTTCAAACAAAATATATCACTGTGAATGTATATTATTTCTATATTCAATATCCATTTAGAAATAAATTAAAATGCATATATTCAGGCTGCTCTCACAGATTCCCTGTACTTGCTCTCGCATTCAATTTGAAGCGGCGTATTTCATAACTAATAAAATATGCTGTTAACTTAATATGGTATAGTTTGAAAGGGAAGAACCAAACTTCAAAGTTTCTTAACTTGAATGTCAAAACTATTTGAAGTTGCTCCTCATTTCATATCAAAATATTATCCTTTTGGAATTTATAGTCTCAGTAAGTTTTAGGAATATGGTACTTATTTAGAAGTGCATAACATACCTTAAACGAAAAGACATTTTTACTTGTAAATGATATAAATTTTTAGGAATTGAATGAGTAACATTTTACCAAATGAATCATTAAGAGTACTTTGTATATGATTCAACTTAAAAATTTTTTGAACATCATTCATAAATATCGAAACGTGTTTAAAGTTACTACAATAAAATTTTATTGTTTTTTGATCTTGGGACCATTTATTAGTTTTTAGTTTTTGATAACTAAGACTGATAATATCAAATTATTGACATTAAACTTTAATATTTAGAAATATTCAGTTTATAAATTCTGAAACCTATAAGAATTTAATTTGTACAAAAATATACAAACAAATAAAACAGTGTGAAATATTTGAATCAGTACCAATACACATATCAATATTGATTAAATTTATAGTTATGCAGATAATTTATTTAAATAAAGTTTGCTTATATTTATATTTAAATATATACACAATGGTAGTAAAATATTTGAATAATTGACAAACAAAATTTATCGATAAATGTTTCACAAATTTATTAGCATATAAATTGTTAGATTTTTTTTCTATCCCGAGAGTTTCAAATTTTAGATTTTTATTTTACATTCAGGTAAAATAAGTTTAAATTCTAGATATGCATTGTGAAATGGATTGAATAAATACAAAAGTTAAAAACTAAATGCTGCTTATTTCAATTATAAATTTTATTATTCTGCAAATTCCAGTATTATTTTTGTGTTACTGAATTGATCACAAATTTAGTAAAATCTATTTTAAAGAAATTAAAATTTTAAATATAAAGTAATAATTTTAAATATTAAAATTTTAAATATAAAGACAGTGCTTTTTTTAACTTTTGATTACCCTTTGTTAATAACAAAACATTCAACTATATTAAATTACAAACATAAAAAATTTAAACTTATTCGTTTCTTTTATTTATCGTATATTTGAATATGATTCCAAATGTAGCATTTGAAAATGTTGAACATTCTATATTTTATTACTAAAAAAGGGGTTCAGAAAATAACCCCTAAATAATTCATTTAAGTTCTTATATATATATATATACATATATCTTTTTATACTTTAAGATGATGCCAGTTGTAAATTGAAGTTTAATTGAAATTTTTTCCATTATATTACTTGTGTCTTTGTATATAAATTCTACACAAATTTAGTTTAGTTTTAAGCGTCTGATTGTATATCCTAAATTTTAAGTTCTGTTTAAGGCATTTGTTAATGTATCAAAAAATTTTACTGGCTTGTGTGTACAATCTGATATTATCTTCTTGCTTCTCTGAATTAAAATCATTGCTTGCAAGCTTAAAATATATAAACTATTTTAATGAAATTTTATTGCGATTTAAATACAAAATTTTTAAAGTTTTTACTGCAAATTCATTCGAACAACTATTTTACCGTTTTTTTTTTTTTTTTTTTTTTTTTTTTTTTTGTACACAAACGTAAAACTTTTATATAAACTTATTCGATATTTCTCTATCAATAAAATATTAAGTTTATGTATCGATTAATTTTCTATCAACTGCAGTATTGTATTACAATCTTATGTAAGTAAGGGTAGAATTTAACATGTGAATTCTATGATTAAAATTTTTGCTTAATGTTATTTTTAATATCTAATAGTAAAGAAAAAAATATTTTTGAAAATTAAATGTTCTAAAATAATTTAATAATGTTCATTCACATTCGCTTTTAAAACTGTATGATTCCAACACGAGAATAATAAAAGAATATATATTAAATTAATTAAAAAATCATCAATTTAATATACAAAGATCAAGAATATGATTTCAAAAACGCTTGTTTATCATATTTATTTACTACTTAAGACTTTTAAATTGATAAGTATTAAGAACATTATTTTCATCCCATTGAAATAAGTTATAGAAACTTTGATAGATTGTGTACTTAAGTTTTAAGGAATTTCAAATAGAGAAAGGTTAATCCAATGAAATAGGAAAATGAAGTGAAATAAAATTAATTTTTAATTTCCGAAGAAATTGTGTAAATAATAAAATAAATATTTCTAAATTGTAACCTGAACTATACAATTGGGCTACTGATATGCCGAATGCACATTTTTGTAAGAAAGTAAAAATTTACTTTTACATAACAAAAAAATATAAAAATTCGTCTTTCAGTCATTTTTATTATAAAATCAAGAGATAAAACATGTTTTGTTTGTTTTTAAAATATTGTCCCCTCATTATCACTACCAGCAAATTATGCAATTACGATTTTGATATTTTATGCTTAGATGTTGTTTCTTTTCAATTTTCTTGCAAGTATATTTGATTATTTTTTTGAAGTTCTTAATTGTGCAGACAGAATAACTTCCCGTTAGTTTCCGTTTTATCTTTAGAAATGACCCTCTCCTCTCATTTTTCTAAATTTACTTATGAAGAAACAAAGACCCTTTTTAGTTCTTGCTTTTAAAAATTGCATGGAATATTTCCATTTGTAATGATTTTTCTCTTCAACTTTTAACAAGCATTTTTAAATGTTTTAAAAATAATTATTGCAATTACAAGATATTTAAACGCAATAAAATGTATAATATATTTCAGGATTTGATAATATTGAAAATAGTAGCTAGCTGTTTTTCCTTTCTCTTAACTCTAAAGTTGAATAGTAAAAAATGGATGTTTTTCTTTAAAAAAAAAACATTTTCCTATATCATTTTCACAAGATTATGCACAAATGGTTTTAATATTTTTTTACTAAACGTTGATATACTTTGATAATTTTAAAAATATTTTTCAGCATTTTAGATATTTTGGTAAATGGGAAAATCATTTCCTCTTTAATTGTTCCCTTTCTTTTTGAGATTATAATTCCTCAATTCTTCTAAATATTCTTATCACAAATAAAATCTGTTGAAGTCAGATATTGCATTTAATTCTTTACAACTTCTCATGGAATATTTTTATTTGTAGTATTTTTGCTAAATTATCTGTTAACGAACCTTCTTAAATTTGCTCTGTTGACGTTATAAGTTATATAAATATTATGATAAATTTTGTTTCTTTTAACAACAGTTAAATCACGATAAAAATTTAAAGTATGGGCAAACGTGCAAATTTAATATATATATATATATATATATATATATATATATATATATATATATATATATATATATATATATATATATATATATATATATATATATATATATATTTCACTAATATTCACCAATAGCATCAAATAGTGACAAATAAGTTTAATTCATAAAATGCTTAGCACATTTCCGGAATATTATGGGACATTATTGTGTTTACCAGAAAGGGATCTTCTTTATCTTCCGGTGTAAAGAAGGGATCGGAGAAATCTTGTCTAACAAAAGTCAAGCTAATATGGTGCCAGCCATTATTTGCCCTTCTGGCATGTCTTATCATTGACTTGCTGGTGGACAGTGGTTATTCATCATGGACCTAGCTGCTGATCTTTGTCTGGGAAATGGGTTGTATTTTCCGATAAGGCGATATAACAAAGTTGCCGTGCTCTGACATTAGATAAAAGGCTACCCTGAAATATTGGTCTTGGCACCAGCTTCATATTACTAATTGCCTAATAGGAGAATGCAGAATAAATCTGCTGTCTACGAAAATTTATCATCATTTTCAGACTTACTTGGTGAATTTTGCAGAACAACATAATTAATCTTCTCGAAAACGCATTTTAAAATTCTGAAAATTTAACGTTGGATTTTAAAAGTAAGCATCAAATTATTTTAAAAACGCATGAAAAATAAAATTTTTACAAGCAATTTAAATAATATTATTATAATACGCTTGAATTAATTCTCTCAGAATTTAAACGCATTATCTTTATATTTTTGAGGAAAACTTGGGAGAAATTTGTATAATATTATAAAGTGATTTAACTTAGGCGTATTATTAATTCAGAAAACTTGTATCACAATAATTAAATATCCATACTAAAACTTAACTCAAACATTTATCTTTTATTAAAATATAACATTAAAAGTATTTAACACCTGAAGAGAACGATACTTGATTTAGAATAGTTTTATAATATTACTAATTTATGTCATTCCGTTGAATTACTCAAATATAAATTAAAATGAATAATAAAAATACTAGAACCTAATGTACTATACATGTGTTTATTACTTTCCTCTCAAAAAGTAAATAACCATGTTATCAAACTTACATTGTTTAAATATACTTCAAAAAACATGCATTATTATCAGATGTCGCTAAATAATTATTTTAAATATAAATTTGATGACAGCTATAAATTGGAAAGTATAATTTATTACCAATGTAAATGAAGCAATAATTAGTAATTTTAATTAAATAAGTGAAACTTATAATCAAATAATCTATTTATTATTTAAATACACTCTATGCTAAAATAATAATGAAATAACAAACAATTATTAATATTTAATAGATGTAAGTATTTGTTTCTCAATAATTGTGAAGCTTTATAATAATAGCTGAAATAATTACAAAAGTATTTATAGATACATTTCACAAATTAATTAATATTATTACATTTAGATAAAATATAGATAAGAAATTTAGAGATTTTATGCTTTAAATGATGCAGATGCATTTTGATTTCTTTCAAATTTATACTTTGAACATTCGAATAATTAAAAAGTTACAAATAAACCAGAAGTCATTTACTAAATAAGGGATAATACCTGGTCTTTAAAACGCTCTTTTTAAATGGTTTGAACAGTTTTTTTTCTTAAATGCACAAAAATTATTAGAGAATATATATAATTTATTTGAAAAATAAACAAATTACATGCTAATCACTATTTTACAAATTACAGACGATTATCTAAAATTATTACATTTGTAATAAAAAATAACCTATTTATCACAATATAAGTAATTTTTAAATGTTTAATCCAAGTGTATTCTTAATTTAAAGATGGCTTGAGAACAAGAAGTTATCAGAAGAACGCTACTAATAAAGGAAACAATAAAAAATAAAGACAAAAACAATAAAATAACAAATTTGAATAAAGATGTTGAAAATATAATTAATATATAATTAACTAAAATTCAAGTCAGCTTTCTTCTAAATTTATTTTAATATAATTATGATAATTTTAAAATTAATTTATACAATACAAATTAAGCACATTTGAAAGAAATGTTGATGTATGCAGCAATTTTTTAATAATTTATCAAACAAAGTAAATGCGATATAATGTTAAACCTGTAAGAGTTATTTCCATTGAGCACGAAAAAGATCTACGAAGGTTACTCCCAAATTTTTGAGATACGCGCATACTAGAATTTACAAAATAAAAATAACCATTTAATTTTAAAAGACAAAGTGTTTCAACACATAAAGACGATTTTTTACTGACTTACTTCAACTTATTTAGCGTAGAATAAATTTTAAACAGAAGAGAAAATGAAGTTGACGTGAGAACTTTTTTGCGCTATCATTTTCTACGATTTTAAAGCAGGATTCAATCAAGAAGAATGCGTTCAATGGTTGCAATTAGCATTTGGTGATGTATCTCCAGCTCATGCTACTGTATTCAGATGGTTTAGAGAATTTAGAAGAGGTCGCAATTTTCTTCAGGATGAAGAACACTCAAGAAGGCCGCCGTCGGCAGTAATCCTGGATAATGTGTCTGCCATACGAAAAATGTTAATGGATGATAATCGCTGTACCTATTAAATGATACAGATGGAACTTAACATTGTATCCGCAGCCATATACAAATCATTCATGAAGAATTACATATGAAAAAAGTAGTTTGCCGTTGGGTTCCCAATAATCTAACTGAGCAGTAAAAAAGGAGCATGTCAGAATCAGTAAAGAAACTCTTAAATTGCTAAATGATGATGGCCACCGCATCATTTCTAAAATTGTAACGGATGAAGAAACGTAGATACCGTTTTTTGACGTTCCAACAAGTCAAGAAAGGAAAGTGTGGGTCTTTGAAGATGATCCAACGCCGACAATGATGAAAAAACAACGCGCTCTGAAAAAAGTGATGTATGCCTTTTTCTTCAGAAGTACGAGATTGGTCAAAGCCATCAAGTTGGAAGGTCAGTAACAGCAAACTGATATACAACTAAACGTCTTCCAGAAATTCTACAAGAACGTAATGTTAGAGGACTAATGCTTCACAATGACAATGCATCTTCACATACCACCAGATTAACAGTTGAGTTTCTTAAGCAAAAACAAATTAAAGTGATCGCACATCCGCCATATTCACCTGATCTAGCTATGTGTGACTTTTGCTTATTCTTTAATCTAAAAAATAATTTACGCTGACGTCGTTTTCATTTACAAGAGGAGATTGATGTGGCTATAAATGCATTTTTTTCATCTATTCCAAGAAATGAATAACTTGCGGAATTTAATCAGTGGAAAATTCGTCTACAAAAGTGCATTGATGCTGGAGGAGACTACTTTGAACACACCTAAAATTTTGTAAGTATAACTTTAAAAACCTAGTTTTATCTCAAAAATTTCAGTGTGACCTTAGTATAAGAATATATAAGAAAATATATATAACACGTGAAAGATATATAAGAACAGTAAATAACTTCATAAATCAGAAAATAAAACATAAAGTCTACCATAACTTCTTCCAAAAATTTAAAATATGTATATATATATATATATATATATATATATATATATATATATATATATATATATATATATATATATATATATATATATATATGTGTGTATGTATGTATGTATGTATTCCCTTGGGCCCAAACAGTAAACAAAATATTTTAACGAGAGAAAGTGTGCATCAATCCATTCAAGTGAAAATATGTTCATAGAAATTCACACACGAGTACTTTTTATTAATCACTATTGTTACACTAATTGTAGCAGATTCCCATTCCTTGTGCTTGGTGCAAGTAGTGCAAGTATCAATAGGGTGCTGAAGTCTCACATTAATTTTTGATCGAAAATATTGAAATGTTATAAATATTCGACACCACGAAATTTTCTATATTTTGACACGTAGCTCTTTAAAAATGTTGCTATTTATCTATAAGTTTATTTATTATTACTTTTTTTTTGCTTGGTAAATTGTCAAATTTTTTTAAAAATATATTTTAATTTACCTTTAATTATGTAGATATTTCGGTGAAAGAAAATGCCTAGTTTCAATTTTGTCACGTAATTAATATATCCATTCCAAATATAAGTTATTACAAGTACTCTTTCATTCAAAAATATATATATTTACTGAGAATGTGTAAAAATATCAATTTAAATTACAGATTACATATTTTCTTATAATGGCTCTTCATAATTTTTTTTTTAATTTTTTAGTTGCACTTTTATGTGGAATTCCTTTCCTATCCTTAAACATATTTCCAAAACCTGCCCTAAAATATATTTTTTAAATAAATTAAGGTCATTTTTCGTTAAAAAGTTTTAATAATTATTTACTTTGTCTCAATTAATTGTTAATTTCTACAATATAAAAATTTTCTTTTATATTGTAGAAATTAACAATTAATTGTTATCTATCTATCTATATATCTATCTATCTATCTACAATATAAAATTTTTCTTTAAGAAATTTTTAAGTACAAACTCATTCGCTTTTTGAAACACATCTAAACGGCTAAATTGAATGATGAAATATTAGACAGTAATCAATGAATGTAAATTTTAGACATCAGCCAATGGATAATACATTTATGAGCATTTGTAAATCATATTAGTTGAGATACCACGTTAATAATCTAAAATTAATTGCAGCATCATAATATTTAAGTATGAATTAGTTTGGGGAATATATTAACATTTGCCATTATAATTTGTTTAATCTCATCACATTAGTATCTAGAATTATTTGTTTGTCTCTTTACTAAACTTTTACTAAATATGTACTTATTGAATGAACATAAAATATGTAATTTCGGAATGAGAGTCAAGAAATGCATCTTACGAATTACTGTTATTGCTATTGCTTATAACATGTGGACAAGTCAAACTCACTATGTTGTTGTCCATGCGAATTTAAGTCAATAGGGTGGGTCTTTCATCTTAACCAAAACAACGCGATGGTGAAAGTATGACTTTGCTCTAATATTCTCCAATAGATGGCACCACCATAAGATATACTCCTTCAATTTTGACATTGATTTCTCGGGTGCGGAAATTTTCTCTAGATTATTACATTTAAGGTAACTGCTCAACGACCGATCACATGATTCGAACCTCTTCATCGGCTCAGGATTTCAATTCCGCAGATTTAACGAGCATGTATATCGCATATTCTCTGTGGGCCTTTGGCCCCATCCGGATGTAAGTTCGAATTCTTTAACCACTAGGCCACCACGGCCCACGAAGTATGTTAGGGGTTCATATTACAGTATGTTAGATGCAAAAAATCAATATCTAAGATTACATATATCAGAATTTTTAAAAGGAGGAAATTATTTTCATTTTCTCTTCAGAATCTTTAAAAAAAATCTTCAATAGATATATAATATCCAATTTTATAGAATTGCCTAATTTGTGACAGTATCAAATAAGGACTTTATAATAGAATATTATCCACAAATCTTTGTAAGCATTTTTTAGTGTTGCTACCTTTATGCAATTTATTGATGTAGTAATGTAGTTTTCTTATAAGCATACATATTTTAACTAAAATTTTGGTTCTTTTATTTCATAAATATTATATTAGATATATTGAACAACTTTTCTCTATGTTGCTTAGTACTTTTTGAATTGATATTTTTTCTAAATGTTCTTTTCGTCCTTTACATTAGGATCAATTGAAGAGCTGTTATTACAACTGTACAAATAGTTACTTCGTATCACGGATCTGATAATCTTATTGATGATCATTATACTATTGATTTCATTATATTGATTAGAAGAGAAAGGCTTTATATTTTCCATCACCTTTGTTTTGGATATAGAAATTCATTCAGTTCTGAGAGCTTGATGTTACTATAACTACTGGATTATTTTTTTAACATTTATAACAAAATTTTATTTAAAATATTAATTTTACTCATTTCTTAACCATTTTCGTTTTGAAATGGATAAATATAAACATGTTTTTAACTGTTTGCTTTTAAATTTTTGTGTATTGATTATAGGATATCAAATAAAATGTAATTACTTTTTCTGTATTGATAATATAAAAAGTAAATCAAGAAACATAGATAAACATTTAGTTTGTTTTAAATTGCAATTTTATGTACTTTTATGGAGTTTTAAATTGCAACCATTTTTTGATATTTATTCAAAAATATTATTCTTTTTTAATAAAGATTGTAATGTTTATCATAGATTTTAACAAACTATATTAAACAGCAACTGAAAATAGAAAATCCAAAACCTCAAGCGTAAACATTTTTTTAAAAATAGGCAATTTAAAATACTGAGTTACTGCCTATTTTTTTTTGTCAGAAGAAAAAAAATTGAGAATTTCTCAACACATGTATTTAATTCTTTATCTATCCTATACTAATAACGTTGCAATTATCTGGTTTTATTTTGCTATTGTTCTTTAAATAATTTTAACTTAAAACAGAAAATGTTTATGCTTATTTTATTGAAATATATATGTATATATATTCAGTTCAATTAAAAATGTGTAAAACGTGCATGAATTATAAATGTTACATATAGACAAGAATTTACGTGATTGTGTATTAAGAAACATATATAATGCAGCTTATGCAGATCCATAAATATTATTGCAAGGATCTGAACTTATGATAAGTTGCTTTGTTACATTTTGTTTAGTAAAATTAGAATATTTTAATGAATTCCTAAAGAAAACAGAATGAAAATAAAGCAACAGAATGAATTCTAATCATTCTTCATTTGAATCACGCTGCGATTGATAAAGAATGCAGGTCTGATATTTCTGTGTTCTTATCGATTATCCTTTGGAAGAGCAAATTAAAGCGAATGTGTGTACTTCAGATATCGATAAATATATATGAAAGGAGTGATTGAAAACGTCAAACGCATACGCTTGGCGAGTGTTCAGTGGATAGCCTTTAAATATTCATCACCCGTTCACGTTTGACAAGCTTTCGGGGGTGCAGAAGTGCCTTAGCAGCGTGTAATCTTTAACCAAATTCCACCTTTGATACGATCACGTAGTCCGATCTTCGGAATAAAAATACGAGACTTGTGCGCCACGTTTGGGAGGAATCCAAGCGTCTACTTACGTGTTCGGAATGCACACGCACCCTTACACTACACTGGAGACGTGACTGTCTCGCAAAGGGGAGGATATGAATCTACCCTGCCCCCTTAACACCAATCTTTTCTATTTCCTTCTCTTTTTATTAGCTGCATTATCTTTGGACCATTATCTCGAATGCCACCATAACTCGGAAGCATCCAAGAAGATGATAATGTTAAAGGTTTATGAAAGAACGCTCTGGAAATAAATATGGGAATACAATGAGGAGATGACAATAAAATGCATCGATGTGTCCCACGTGATCGGGGTGAGCCGCTTTAGTAGGTGGAGTGCTTCATTGAGGGTTGAGCACAAGAAAATAATTCACTATTCCATTGAATGAGAGACTAAAAGAGACCTCATTCTTTTCAATTTGCCAACTAATGGGAGGTTTTTTCTCTCTTTTATGGTAAACTTTTCGTTTTGTACTGCAATATAAATGCTGAACACAAATACACGAAATACTAAATGTATATATTTAAAGAAATACAATTATATTTTTTATGAAGGAAGTGTAAAAGCATGATATTGAATATAAATAGTAAATTAAAGAAAAGAAATAATGTAAAGTTAATTTTATCTACATATAAGCTATATTCAATTTAGATGTAAAAAAATATTTTCATATATTTAAAAATATGTTTCTATAACAAATTCAAATGAATAATACATTGTAATATTTAAGAATTTTCCATACCTAAATACTTTGGTTTGTAATAATTTATAGTTATAGAAAAATTTATTGTTTTATACTTATGTGTATTTTGAGCATATAATTTTATAAAACAATAATAATAATTGACAAGATATTCTATATTTCTATATATTAAAAATTCCTTGCACGAGAAAAGCCAGAGAAATACTTTGTCATGTTTTTAGTGAAATTAAAATTATAACTTATGTGTAAAAAGGAAAAAAAAAATGTTTATTTGGAAATTTTCTTACAAATCCAAAAAAATATATAATATTTAAATAGTTAAATAATATAAAAGTATTTTTTATTATATACAAGAAAAGAAATCCAACATTTCATAACCTTATAACTTTCATATTTACACAAGAAGATTCATTGAAAAAACACTAAATAAATTATATACTTAAGAATGTATGCAAAAATTAGATATAAATAATTAACTAAAGAAAATTTTTATAAAGACAAAATACATATTATAAATTACAATATAACTGCTATTGCTAGATATTCTTGATTAAAATTCAAAAAGAAACTTTTAATAACACTAATTAAAAAAAGATTTTATATATTATAAGTAAATTTGCTAACATTTGAAATAAAAAAAATCAATGAAGCAATTTTTTAAAAGTAATTTTAATTGTCAGTAAGATTCTAATTAAGTGCATAAATTTCATCAAAGATAGATATTTTCCAAGTTTCTTTGAATTTAAAAATGTAATTATTTTCTAATTAAAATACAAATTTTTGTTATAAATGTTTCAATTTTCACGGTTGTTGGAAATCATAAAGATTCATGAAATTTTATATGAAGTTATTCATGAAGTTAATAAATATAATTAAGGAAATAATGCGTGTATCCTAGATCCTACTCATCATAAATAAATTACGCAATTCATATTATTAATAGTGATATTGAAGAAAGGTTATAAATTATTAAAAAAATATTAGCTTATCATTTTAATATAAATATGCATATGAATGTAACTAGTATATACATATAAATAATAGAAATAAATAAAATTTTAGAGATATTTTACTTATTAAGTTTAAAACTAATGGCAAATTTGTGAAATAATGTTATATATCATTAAGTAAATGTATATTTAATTCATTAAAAGAGCCAACCACCACACTGAGCCCATACACTAAAGTGTCTGCAGACAGAAAAGAATATACGGGGAAGAGAGGAGAACCTCTTCATTTTAGCACTAATTCCTAAGGCATGTTTTCTCCACTTAAGGCAAACCTCATTACACTCTAAAGAAGAAAAGCTAAGCGATTCGTCTTCCATTTCTTCCTTTTTCTTAAGCCCTGTCTGTTGCAGTCTGCCCATCTTCTCTCCGCGATGGAAAATGCGAAAGGGGAAAATGGAGGGCAGGACTGAATTAAGCAGGGTGATAGGAACAATTCTTGCTCGTTATCCAGTCATCCGGTGTTTCGATGGCTTCCAGTTACTCTTAGGATGAAGTGAAGCAAAAAGAAAAAAAGAACGAAACAAATGAAAAATTTCATTTCCCATAAAAAAAAAAATAGTTCCAAAAAGTTCGTTAAAAGATTTTAAGAGCAATACTATATCTCTGAACAAATCAGAAAAGAGAAAGACGTGCCAAACTGAGCTTGTTGAATTGGAGTGAAAGGATTTTTTTCGTTAACGTGAAAGCTCTAAAGATTAACACCTTTTCACCATTTTATGATTAGTGTCGACAAAAAAAGCAAATTATATTTATGTATATATATATATATATATAAATATATATATATTATATATATATATATATATATAAATATATATATATATATATATATATATATATATATATATATATATATATATATATATATATATATATATATATATATATATATATATATATATATATTGAATATACACAAATACAAACATATATTTATCCTTCTATGCATAAAAATTTAAACTGAACGGCATTTACTTTTAAATTATTTTCCTTGTAATATGCATGAAAACTGTATTTTAATTACAAATACTATGAATTAAGTTTTAAATTTTTCATATAACGCCAAATATTATTGACAAATGATAGGTTAAAGTAAAGTGTACTTTAAAGTTTAATGCTATTTAAATTAGCAGAAAATTACCAAAGAGGCAGTAATTCTTTTTAAATATCCAGAAGTTAAACATAAAATTATTTAAAATAATTTTAAATATTGTATTTAGTTTTATTAAAAATAATGTATATTATGATACATTTTATATTTCTCTCACTCATGTGACTTCTAAACACTATATTTTCTTTTGAGCAGCTTAAATGTATAATTAAAAATAAATTTAAAGTGAAAAATTTTATGATATGTATTTCAGTGTCTTTTGTTGTAGATACAACTGTATTTATCGGTTTTTACAGACATAATTGAGTCATAAAATTGGTATTTATAAAAATTACATATTTTATTTAATAATAAAACTGACTTTTAAATCAAAAAATAAAAGTAAGCTAATGAAGTTCATAGGTTATATAACTCAGTATTTGTTTCATAAAAGGTAACGAATACATATAAACATGAACCTCAATGCTCATAAGAATCCAATCAAAAACTGAATGAATATTGTTGTATAACGTATCTTAAAATTTTATAAAAGTGTTTTTTAAAAATAAAAAAAATACTGGCTTTGATCCTACTTAGAACTAATTCAATTATACGTGAATCTGGTAGAAGTGACTTTCTACTTAAGAAAAAAATTTATAAGCCTTCCATATGTAATACATGAATTTTTAAACTTCAAATCATAGCAAAAGACATATTTGACACAAACGTCATTTTAATGGTGAAATAAATAAAAAAAAGAATTTTCTATATTACCAATAAAATCTGATACCTATATTTCGATTGAACAAAAATACATTTTTAGAACAACATCAAAGGAAATTTATATAGAAGACAACTTGAAACAGAGTAGTATACTAATGGTGAAACAACTTTAAAAGAAAAATTGTTTGAAGCAGGGCTTTATTTTGATGCTTACAGAAAAGCTTACGCAAGAGTTTTGCAGTTTTCCAATAATGTGTTCTGAAGAAATTACATTGGATCAGCTTTCGGATCGCAGGGATGATTCACAAAATTCAATATACAGCAACGTTATTGCATCTCTGGAGCGATAAAACCATTTTAGGGAAGAGCGCAATCTCTTATACAGCATAGGCTGAGATAATAAATATTCAGTTATTTTGAATGTGTGGGTATTAGAAGCACATTTAAGTACAATGATGTGTAAATAGAGTGATTTTTAAAAATTTAAATCTTCAATTTTCGAAAACATTTTCTGATTTAGAGAAAAAAAAAGGTGCAAAATGTTTTCATTTATAAAAAAAAATCATACACATCATAGATATTTATTTTGAATAATTTTAGTCAATATTTGGAAAATCATGTATTAGTTGAGCCTCATCATAAATCATGTATTATGTTTATCAAATGGAAAATATGTATGATCTATTTTTGAGATGTAAACATGACTTCACTATTTTTTTAAATACTCAAAAATTCACGATGCATTATTTCAAAGAGCACAATTACCGCGTATTTGTTTCTTAAAAATAATACCAAAAATTATGTATATTATATACTTTTATTGTATTGGGATTATTTTTAATTTGAGTCAATCAACACAACTTGGCAAAGTTTATATATATATATATATATATATATATATATATATATATATATATATATATATATATATATATATATATATATATATATATATATATATATATATATATATATATAAATATATATATATATATATATATATATATATATATATATATATATATATATATATATATATATATATATATATATATATATATATATATATATATATATATATTAATATTTTACATTCAATAAATGCTTACTCATGTTTACTGTTTAAGTCAACTATTTATATTTTTGGTTAAAGTAAAACTACTAATATAATCAAAATTTTGGTAATATTATCTTTAAGAGTTAAGGAACTAAGGAAGATTTTGTTAAGCCCTTTCTCTATAAAATACTTAATTTGAACGATTTTTTTTATTTTTTTTTTTTAAAAACAGCCCCTTTTATTTACGGAAAAAATATATATAATATATATATATCACTATATATAACTATATATACTATACATACATATATATATATATATATATATATATATATATATATATATATATAATATATATATATCACTATATATAACTATATATACTATACATACATATATATATATATATATATATATATATATATATATATTGTTTGTATGTTATGTATCTTAAGAATACATATAAATGAAAATATATATTTAACAATAACCTAAAATATCTCTCATTTTCAGTTACTTATCTAATAATGATAGTAAATTACTTCTCATAAACATTAAACGAAGTAAATAAAAAATAATAATAATAATCGTAAACTAAATTTAAAATAATTTATCATGGAATTAGTATTTATGGAATAAATTTAAATTGTGGTTATTATGTATAAAATTAAATTTTTTAGTTCATACTAACATAAAATTTATCGTATAAAGGTCGTCACATCCATCATATATACGTTTCCATATTACTTATAAATATTATTTTTAAAAATATCTTAGTATTATAAGCAAAACTTTATACTTAAAAAACATGCATGTCTCCCATATTCAAAAAATTACAGATATGAATTTTGCATCATATCAATCGTAAAATTAATCAGTTTAAGCATAAAAAGTAAACATTGAAGAAATATAAGTATCGAAATATTTCTAAAGCAATACTATTTAAAAATGAGATTATAATTGTAAATAGTTTAAGATTGGTATAGATAAAAGAAATTCTTCAATAATCTGAAATGTCTTAAGCATAATTTTCAGAAAAATTAACTTATATAGTAGGAATTATAAATTATAGCTCAAAGCAATAAAGCAAGTAAATCATAAAGTTAAATAATACAACTAAATTTTAGATAAATTTATTTTTAAATAAATTTTCATTATAAGAACTTTTAAAAAGTAAAGTTCATCTGATGTTTGAATGCATAAAATCAAATTTCTTAATGAAAGTACGAAAGTTTACAGTCATAATAAAACTTTTCAATCCTTTTTTATGTTAGTTATTAAATAAAATAACTTTTAAAGAATAACATTTTTTACATTTCAACTCATGCACCTATCCTAAATTTATTTTTATTTAAGAATAAGAGTTTTAGGAAATAACTTATACCTGTAAATATTCAAATGAGGAAAATTAGGTAAATAAATAAAAAAAGGGATTTAGTATTTTAATACAAGATTTACAAATTATATTTTACTTCTATATTCACATAGTAATCATATAATGATTCAATTTAGAATTTTTATATATTTTGTTAGAAATGATACCTTTAAATATGTGTACCTATAATGGAAAAATAAAATGAAACTTAGCAACATTATGCAGTTTATTCATAGCATATGTTTTTTAGTCAGTAAAATTCATACTAAAGTTAATCGAGCAATCTTCAATACATTAACGTTTTACATCATTAAAATTTTATCAGAGATTAGCTTAGTAAAATTTTACAATTTTACATTTTTTTATTTTTAAAGTTAGCTTTATAAGTTTTGAAAAGTTTTAAATATGCATCGTTTCTTCGAATATCCCGTGTTTGGCGCCACGTTTTAAAGAAAAAAAATCAGAAACAGTTTTCGAGGCATAATTTTTATTTGAATATTATAATCTATTGCATAATATTAATAAAACTCAAGATTAAAGTGACTTTTATATGAAGCAGCCAAAGGCTTCCTTGTGTACGCCAAACGTGTCAATTAAAAAACCTATAATTCAATGCAAGCGTGTCAGATTCTTTTCCATCAAGCGCCTCGTCGATAAACCTCCTGCCAGTGATCTTTACTTGAATTTTAGGGAAGGAAGTCTCGCTCGATATCCGATAACCAAAAAAGACAAGATCTCCAAACACCAGAAACGTGGGCATTCATGAATATCAATTGCCCATCCAGTGCCACCCCCATCCGCTGGTCCCTTACCACGATCCATCAACGACATCTGCATTCAACAAGGGGGTGGTGTTGTAGGAGGGGTGAAAAGACCCCTCATGCCTCTCCCTTCCCTAGTTTCACAGCTCTGTCACTCACTATGAAAATGAGATCCGGTAGAAAATTGTTAGATAGGGCTTCAATTTCTAGCTCTTCTTAAGCTTGTTTTAAATCTCTTCAAGAATCTATTCTGATCATTTATGTCGTCCCCTTAAGCCATCATTATCTGCTTGTAATGAATAACAAACTTTATGCTGAATTACCTGTAATGTCTACTAAGCGGGACAAATAATCCTCTCTCCAAGTCTATTCAATATTCTCAGAGTTGATAGATAATTGAAACTTGAATTCATGCTCAAATTGAAGAAAATGATAACTATTAATTTCCAAAATGACTAAGATAAATTAAGTATAATTATAATACCCCTTAACTTTAGGATTGCCTTTGTTTATTTTCCTTTAATTTTAGTTTCAAGTAAGAAATTGTAAAATATAAATTTCATGAGAGATTTTAAGGGATTTGTTAAAATGTAAATCCATCACATATAATATTTCACTAATATGCCAATCCTATTAAATAATTTTATTTATTTGAAAGCTTTTTTCATAAAAATTAATGGAAATTTGAATTATTTATGCACATCATTTTATTATGATTTGTGCTTGCGATTTGCTTTCTTATTATTCATACTAAACATGGCTTTTATTTTTTGATCGCAACAATTGTGTGGAACATTGGGATTTTATTTTAAATTGAATAAAATCAAAAATAATTTATTCAGTTTAAAGTAATATCAATATTGTTTTTAGTTTCTTATTTATGTTAGAATTGTTAAAGAAAGAAGTTTTCTCGTATTAAATGCGTTTGTTACCAAGATGTAACAGAAAAATTATGTATATACTTTTTATAGGAAAATGGAGACCCTCTAATGATAAGGAGACAGTAATTAAAAAAACAACTACAGAACATTTATCAATATACATTTTCATTCAAAATTAATCATTGTAATTAATAATTTTTCATATCCTTACAGTCTTTTATATATAAATGTATTTATGTACATATTTGTTATGGTATTTATTCATGTCGAGAGAACAGTTTTTAAAGATTTATGGGACGCGAATGCAATCAGTCTTTAAGAAATAAAATATATTGCATTTTTTTGTCATGACAAAATATTTAAAATAATGCACTTAAAATATTCAAACCTAAAATTTCTCTTCCTTTCTTGTAGAGTCTAAATGTTGTTAATTATTTAAAAAAAAAAGTTTGATTTTTTTTTTCTGAATTTTTATAACGATTTATCAGTTTTTTTAAATACTATGTTCATCACATTCTTCTTTATTACAATTTGCGATCCAAACAAAATATTATTTGAAAATCAAAAATTTATGATTAATATCAATCTATTTCTTTAATATATTAAATATTCTTTTAGATATAATATAATAATATATTATAATTGATGCATCAGGTAGATTAATCTAAATGAAAAGTTATTTACTCATGCTTTGTGTATTAAAAAATTTTGACGCATATAAAACCTTTATTTGGTTACCTAAACTATCTGAATTATATTTTTTAAATGGTGTTTCGTTATTTTTGGAAATATTATTTTTTATAATAACGTTACCTATGCAATTCGAAAACAATTATTCATTTACAATTTTCTTTAAATAATGTAGAAAGTCAGAACCTGTTACAAGTTACTCAATATATTTTTGCACCTGAACATTATGCTTAGCAATCATTAAGTAATTATACAACACAAAAGTGCAAAAATAATAAACATTTTTCCCAAATATAGAAATATATGTCTCTTCCAAACGTTAGAAATATTAGTTCGAAAGATTCAGTGAGATCACAAGGATTTATTAAATTTCTGTAGCAACATTCGAATAAAATTCACATGTAAGCACAATTTGAGGAGAAATTTGAAAATTTTTGTTTTAATCACTGAAGGATTAAATTAAGAGGATTCTTCAAACGAAACTTCATGCCACTTTTCAGGAGATACCGCTTTATAGTAACTTATTACAGTTAGTAATGAAAATATACAATACAACAGTTTGTCTCCGAAAATTATTAAATCATGAAAATAAAGGGCAAAAAGAATCATACAATTAACTATACTTTACTTTGGAATGAGTACTACTAATTCTGGTTTTATTTACATAATTTTAATCAATAAAATTAAAAAAAATTTAAGGTAACAAATTAGAACCCATTAAAAAATGCATTTTCTTAAAATGAACCTGCGAACTATTTATCTTCTACAAATAAATTTCAAGTAAATTTAATTTTCAGCTAAATTTTCACCATGGTTTTCTTTTCAGCAATTAATGGATTTGATCTCTACCATTGAATTGAAATTTTGTTTTGTTTGGAAATTCCGCCTACGCAATTACTCTTGGATTAATTTAATTTTGCATGAGTGACTGAAAAGTAAACCAAATTAAATCTGACTGATTTATAGGAAACGTTGACTTATCATAAAATAGGAATGATAATGCGTAAAATAGCATGTACATAAATATTTTTCCAATTGTATTAGTTTCATTATATTGATACTAGTGTCAAAATACATAAATTCCAACATATCTGAGGCATGCTCTACAGAACGTTTGCAAAATTTGTAGTACTGTAATTTTTATTTTTAGCATGTGATTTTGCTTACTTTGATAAACTATAACGCATCGAATAAAAGTAAAATCTTCAATTTAATATTACATTCTGTGGCATTTAAAATAAAGTAATCAATAACACAGCGAAATGTTTAACTTCCGAACTTCAATTGATATTTATTACTCTACCTATTTTAATATGTAGAATAAATGATAACTGACATACCACTAAAGCCATATTTAATTAAAAATTTCATAACATACATACATAAACACAAACAATTAAGCATGAGATTTTACTATATATCATTCGTTGCGATAAAAGTTTATTGTAAAGATTAAATTATTGGAAAACAATTATATATAATTGTCATACATTTTATAACCTGAAAATTTCCAATTTTTGAAAAAAAAACCCTAATTGGCTAATATTCGACTCTTTCTATTAACTAAATTCACGAAATAAAATTTTAAAATTACTTGAATAGAGGAAATTTTAAGTGACTTTGTCCTCATAAAGTATGTGAAAAATGAGAGCTCTTAGTTACAATGAACTACTTTTAAGTTCAGTTAAATTCAGCACAATTCTCCTTTGATCATTAATATCCATCAGAAAAGAGTTCACTGGCAATAAGAAAGTGCGAAATTTTCCTTTACTAGAATCAATCATCCTAATAATTAAAGGCGAAGAGTAAAGAGAAAATTGTATGGCCACCCACAGAATAGATTGGCTTTGAATTGATGAGGAACTCTCGAGTACATCTTCAAGTTTGATACTTGAAATTATGATTTATACGTTTTAACTTTTGATAGCCAGAGAACGAGCGCGTGTCGTGCAATATTATTCTTACTTTCGTCTGAAAGGAAGATTGGGTGCAAATCTAAATTCGGGAGTTTTGCCACGCTTTCTTTAACCATATTAACGCGGATTGTGGATTAGGTAATTTGCGGTAATTAATTTAGAGTGAGAGTGTTTGCTTGCATGCAAATGCAAATGTCAGACATGAACACTTTATGATTATATGAGAGCAAAGGGATTAAACAAGTGAGAATCCTTCATGAGTGAGAGCGTTAAATTCGACAAGTTTAAAGGATTAAAATCCCTGGAAACTACGAACAAGTAAAATGGAAATGAATTATATATTTATACTTTTACAATGCTCTTTCAGATCGAAATGAATTATTTTGCACACTACTTTTGTATACAGTGTAGATTAAAAGAAAATGATTTGGTAATATAATGCCATTTAAAATATCTCATTTTCCTATTCAAATAAATAAATGATACATTCTGAGAAAATAACTTTATAGTAAAAGTCAAATAATCTCTTGGAAAATATTTTTCAAATTGTTGCATTGATTTCAAAGACAGAATAGCTATGAAGGCTAAAAATATTATGCTTAAATGAAAATTTATGAACAAGCGTAAAAAAACAACTCGTCTTCGCAAATAGTTATTAAAACATTAAAAATATCAGTGTTGAATATTATGAAATTCATTAACAACATTCAATGTTATTCTTTTATTTATTTATCTAAAAGGATACTATAATTGAAATACAATGGGGTTTAATATTTCTTATTTTATGAATATGTAAACTATCTTGTAATTTTTCTTTGAACCTTTGTAAGTTAAGTTGTATTAATTTAGAAGAGAATTTGCAAATTTCTCATTCAATATATAGTTTAAAAATAATGATACTATACAGTTTTAAGTTAATTTGAGATTTTATTTTCCTTTTATAAAAAAATGTACCAACATTATTTCCATGTAAGAAAAATAGATTAATATTAAAGTCGCATTTAATTTGTAAATAAAAACTTATTTTAAGCACGTAGAGTTATTTTATGAATTCAAGAAAGAAAATCTTGCAATTACTTATTTTTAAATATATCGTGGATTAAAAAAATTCGCCGCATCAATTACTGAAGCTCTAGAATTATATATATATATATATATATATATATATATATATATATATATATATATATATATATATATATATATATATATATATATATATATATATATATATATATATATATATGTATATGTATGTATATATATATATAACCAAAAATTTATGTGTTTCAAAACTAAAAACATTTTGCTGTAAGAAATTATCTCAATATAGGAAATAATTGATTGTATGAGATTTGATAACATGAAAAAATATCATCTACATTATTACAAGCGTCTGTTAAATATATCTCTAAAAATATGAATATTTATTTACAAAGTGCAAACATGAAAATATTGCTTTGTTTTTCACTACAAGGGTATGAACTAATTGCGCCTTATTTAGTAAATTATTGAAATGGTGTTTTATAGTCCATTAAAAATTTAGTCCTTACTCGTAATTTGGAAGCATTAACTATACGGAATGCATACAGACTTATTTTTAATTCAAGAGTATGTTGGCAAAAAAAGCCGTCTTGGGCTAATTTATTTGCAGTAGTTCAGAATTTACTTCAAAGTGTAAAGCTTAGTCTAATTAGAACTCTTATACAAGAAAATGACAATAGAACCTGCAGACTTTAATTCAAACCGTAAAATATTTCTGGTACCTCTTCATATCACTTGATGGTCATTGTGTCTATTTGTTTATTCTATATTGTTTCTATATAGTTTAACGAACCGTAACTTTCATTACTTAACACGATGGAACTTTCATCAGATGCGTTGGAAAAAAATCCCACTACTTTACAGTAATAGAAATCCGGCTTTCCAAATATGGGTTCTGCAATTTTATCTATATATGTATGTATTTGTATGGTGTATGTAATATACATATGTAGCACAAAATAAATAAATAAACTAACAGAAATGCAAACATGAATAGTGGAAATAGAAATATCAGTAAAATTTAAACAATTCACACTTCGGTAAAGGTAGCTAGAAAAATACAGTCACATAAATATTCTACAAAATTCAAAATTTTAAATGTTAAGGGAAAGAAATAGAAATACACACATTTAATTTTCTGTTATAAAGTAATAAGATTTGTACAAATAAAACATTTATTGCACTTATCTGAGTGCTGTCTATTGTATAATTAGATGTATAAATTTTAATCTATGTAGTTTAAGTTTTGGAAACTAAATTGTTGATATACTTTTGTTATACTTCACTTGAACATTAGAAGATTAAAAAATTGTTGTTTGTACTACAACTGAAAATGTCTAACAGAGCGGAAACAATATAAAAAAAATACTTAGAGACATTTTGTCGATATATATATATAAAACAATATTTCTCTTAATCATTGATAAAGATGATTTTCTTGAAAAATGAGTGCACTTGAGTCTGCCGTAGGAGACGAGAAACTGATTCCGGTTGTCTTAAAGGGCATTTATTCCCCTCGGAAAATCCATCATTTTCAGGAAGTCGCTGTCAACTTATCTTTATCATACATTTCTCGATACCCTTAAAGACTGGGCTAAGTGATGAATATATCCGTGTAACAGGTAAGGTCAAGAGAAATACTAACCAAATAAGCACACATGTCACAAATGTCAAAATTAGGTTATACAGAGCATTTATTTGTATCTGTGTCAAATACAGACATGCACAGGCTACAGCTCCTTATTTATATAAATATTTGCTTTGCCTTAAATAAATTAGTGAAGCAGAATTAATGCTCCCTATGGATATAGTTTGTTCTACTGACATTTATTTCACATTTAATTTTACTTCTCATGTAGGAAATATGGAGATAATTAGCTATTCAAATAAATTCTCTGAGCGCATAGTAAATTTAATTAACTAAAAAGCTCGGCTATTTCTAAAAAACAATGAAAAATAGGGAATTTCTATAATAAGTATTCAAGAACTTACTGATCGATTTTTACACTTGTATATTATGTTCATAATTTTTTCACTTGCATATTATATTTATGCGCCCGTGTGCATAAAATACACACGAAAAATTGTTTGAAAGAATGTTTATTATTATTTTTCAATATAATTTTTCCTGTGTTTGTTATATAATATGAAATACACTTTAAAGCAGGCAAGTTAAATCATAATTGTACATAATTTAAAAATTAATTGATACTTTTTTATTTAAGATGAAAATTTTACGATTCATTATAACTATCTCTCAAGTTTCATGCCCTTTCCTTAAAAATAATGATATTAACAACAAAATATTCATGAACAAATATTTTTACGTAATTCTTGAATTCTTGAGTCCAATATGTTCTTAAAGCGCAATAAAAAAATGAAACATTTCATAATAATTATTTATTAATTTCAATGAGAATTGAAAGATGCAAATGAAAGGTATTTTCTTTAATAAGCTTAATTAATAGCTCTAATCTAAGCGTATTTTTGGGATTACTATAGATTATATTTTAGGTAAAAATCCAAATCCTAAAGTGATCAAATAAATATTTATTTTCAAAAGCTATGTGTATTTGTAACAAGTGAATTATAATATTTGCATAACATTAATTCTTATAATTTGAAGTTTAAGCTAGATTTATGTAAAGCTACTGAATATTACAATTTTAATTGCAATATTATGAATTTTCTCTCCATTTTAGTTAGTTAGGTAAAAATTTATTTGATACAAACTTCGATTCACTCTGATAATTCAATCACTCTAATAACAGCAAAAATCGTAATAAATATCATTTAACGAACACGAGAAAAATTACGCGACTTAAAATGTTTCCAATGAAGCAAGAGGCACAGGAATGCTGCTCAAGGATAACTTAAATCTCATTAAATCATAATTGCTGGAATGTCTTTAATTTTTTTTCTGTTTCAGCCTAGTTCTTAATTTTCGGAATTGCTGTAAACTATCAGGTAAAAATGCTAATGTGCCCGATTCAGAACTGCAAATGAAGCAAGAAGCTATTAAAACTTTATATTTTCTGCTCATTTGAACTTTATTATAATCGAACATTCAACCGGAGGGTTGAAAATAACTTTAAATGAGGGTGACGATATTCTAACGAATAATTAAGCCTGGCGCCGATAATGAGATCTAACTCGAAGAGCGACGTTTCTCATTTGGTTAACCGTAATAAAAGTCAGAAAGTGCAGAAAATTGCGAAAAACAATTAAAAAGAAATTTTTAATTATATCCTCTTACTCAGTGCTTAAACGGAGAAAATGTTCGTATTTTCTTGCTGCAAAATATTTTAAGCTATTGGAAATGGTGTTTGTTATTTTCTTAACTTTCTTAAATAAGCTGGTATCGTTATATTCGAAAAA
This sequence comes from Latrodectus elegans, assembly GCA_030067965.1. NCBI lineage: Eukaryota > Metazoa > Arthropoda > Arachnida > Araneae > Theridiidae > Latrodectus > Latrodectus elegans. Next base: position 28,691,204 of record CM057820.1, on the reverse strand, counting down.
AAAGAAAAGGATTTTTACAATGGGAAACGTTTGACTAAATTTTAATCGAATCTGCTTCTAAAGATTCTGAATTCTATTGTTTCTCAAAATTTGAAAAGTTTATGAAATTCTTAAATATACTTATTTTATTATTTTCCATTTAACTGTGTGAGAGGAAATTGTTTTGTTCGTAACTGAACTAATTCCCACTTTTGATTATATATGTTGTTTAATCAGTTCCTGAGAGGAAAAGTATTTAATTATTTAAAACAAATTAAAAAAAATTCTTTATCATATATTCACTCATTTTTACTTTCAAAAATTAAATATATATTAAACACATATTCTATATATTTGGCATATCTTTTGAAACTTTACTATATATTAATTGATTTTTGAATAAATAATTGTTAACTTAAGTTCCTATAACTGGACTAGATATTTATTATAATTTTAATTTAATTTCAAAGTAACTATATATATATATATATATATATATATATATATATATATATATATATATATATATATATATATATATATATATATATATATATATATATATATATATATATATATATATATATATATATATATATATATATATATATATATATATATATATATATATATATATATATATATATATATATATATATATATATAGATATTAAGATTATATATAAAAACATTTCTTAGATAAATTTGAGCAGCATACAACAGAGTTGAATGTCTAAATAAGATTTCGTATAGGGATGTGGCAACTGTGCTGGTGTTGATTTTCTAGCAAGCAGATGGAATGAAACACAAATTAGTAAAATGACAATTAATGATAAAGAAAACAGAAGTTTATAACAATTGTCCTATAGATTGAATATCGTTGATAGTCAATCTATAGGACGATACCAGCGTCATAGGTGCAGGGCAAGGATTCGCATACGTTGATAAAAACGTCAGTAACTAACAATAAGGTATGTTTTTCTTAAAGGCTATGACATTATTCGATATGCTCGTATTGAAATATGAAAGAAAATCCATATATTATATTTGAGAAGCATATTATCTATAGAATATGTGTTCTTTATTTAGTCCAACAAAAAGGTAGCAACTATGAGATAACAAACATTCCTGATAAAATGAACCATACTTTTTTTGCATTTTAAAACGTGTAAAATGTAATGTATGTGTAAAATTTTTAAGAATCAAATAAAATGAATTGGTACGCCATCTTGCAGGAAATTAGCTTATGCTTTGTGGATTAAGGAAGGATAGAATGTTATCATTCTGATTATTCAAATATAACATATTTTGCTTAACATCAATTCACGTATTATTGTGTTATATGGGTTATCATGAATCCTGTAGTAACAGTTATGACGTTAAGTATACCTATCCAGGAACTTGTAATTTCCTAAGAGAATGAAACATTTGAAAGGAAATGGGTTAATTTGAAATCTGATCTTAATACCGCTAGACAAATCGACATGCCTTAGATAATGATCCAAGGTCATTATTTGATCTCTCTGCTATTAAATCCAGTGCATTTAGTAGTAATAAATCCAGTGCATTCATGAAAAATCATCTAAGCATTTGCATGGCCATCCTTTAACAAACGTTCAAGAATTTCATAGCTATACATACTTTTATCACCACGTCTATACTCTTCCATGTGTGCATTGCAAGAATTCTACGATATCCTCCAATGCCTTCCAAACATTTGGAGGCACAAAACGTTTCACGAGAATTCGAATTTTAATAATAATAAGATAAGATGCGGTGATTTCTTAACAAGAAACTATATATATCATTATATATGCTATATTACATTAAGAAAACACATATTTTCCTTGCAGTTTCCGATGAGCAAAATACATTTTAGCAAGTTTTTCATCAGTAAAATGATGAAACTTTGTCAGAATCCATGGAATTTAATAAATTTATTCTAAGAGTTGGTTCGGCACTTCCATCTTCGTAAATGTACAAAGCCATCAATCCTCTTGATTGATACTACTTATGTTGTTAAATATTTAAGGAATTTCTAAGGTTAAGACACTATCAACTTTTTGCTAATATATGGTACTTAAAAAATCCGTTAAAATTTATGCGAATTAAGAAAGTCTATTTTTTCTTAATATTCATCCATATTCCTTATCCCTATCTATTAAATTAGTTCTTTCCTTTAAAATTTAACAATGAATTAGTTTCCTACAATGTTTATATTTAACTAATAAATGTTAAATATGAAGAAGTTAGGAAATATGATGAGTTGGAATATGATGGTTTGAAATATGATACTTTTAATTTTATTTTATTATAATTAATGTACAGACTATTAAAAATTCTAAAAGGTGAATGTACGCTTTTAACATTTCGTATATTGTTCAAAAATTACTTATTATTATTTACATTCATTTAAATCTCTCATTGCTATAGAGAATTATATATATATTGGAATGATTAACTTCTTATTTTAAATAATTTTTGGTTCCTATTGAAAAATTATTTAGGATGATTTCACACACATATCTGTAATTAATGTTTGTCCAGACACAATTATTATTATTATAGCTATTTTCATTATTTAATACATGAAATTAAAATGATATTTAAATGAATAATTTAATAAAATATTAATATTTATACAAATGAAATGTTTTTTTCACATAGCCAAAATCTGAACTACATCAAATGCAGATTTCAAAGCTATTGCGTCCACATCTTGATTCCTAATTGAAAATTCATTTGCGCTTACAATCAATGTGGACATTCTATTAATTGTATATTACTCTCGCCCGTGCAGAATAAAGGTTGCAGATAGCCAATGTTGTTGGGACACTAAATGCACAACTTTGTGGTTTCTAAATTTATTGTGACTACGAATCTCCAATATATTCCCCTGTTTTATTAATGACACTATTTTTATTCAATGAATCAAAAACATTTTCCTTTTAATTTTAGGATATAAAAGTTAAGTATAAACCTGAAATGATATAATAATCAAAATATATAAACTTAAAGATAAAAATTATTACCTATTTTACCTTTACATAGTTATTCCTGAAGAAAACATAAATGACACGGTCATTGGAACATGTTTTTTTTTCCATTTACTTTATTGAGGGGAAAATTTGATACAACTAGTGCTGCTGTTTCACGAACCATTCGAACATACACATTTAAGCACTTTTTATAGTAATTTTCTCAGTGCTTTATAAAAAATTCAGCGATTTCGGAAATTATGTTGAAAAATTTGTAATGATTTCTGAACAATGCATTGAAATTGCATTTTTTATTTAATGCTGAATATTTTGAATAGAATAAGAGCTGTTTCCAATAAAAGATTTATTTATATTTTTAATTGAACATTTGATTAAGATTCTTGCAATTAAACTAAAATCATGTTGATAAATTGTAAAAGTTATATTTACTAAATTGCATGTAAATTATAATGTAAGTTATAAAAATTTAAAATTTTTGTAAAACATTTTGAAAAAAATTGAAATGTACTCTAAGCAATTTAGTTAAATTTAATTTTTATTTATATTTAAATATTTCGAGTTGAATGAAATCTGTTCCCAACTAAAATATACTTCTCCTTAGTTTTAGTTGAGAATTAAGTCAATATGATTGTGATTAAACTAAGATCTTGTCAATAAACGGGAAGAGTAATGTTTACTTACTGCCTGATAGTTTCAAAAATTCAAAATTTTCGAAAAACAACTTGTGTAAAATTTGAAATATATTGTGAGCAATATAGTAAAATTATATTCTTATTTAATGCTAAATTTTTGACTAGAAAAACTATTTCTAACTTTTTATATCTTTTTCAAAGTATAACCATTTACTTTTGTTTTAAGTTTAAAATTAACTACAAGGACTCTTATAATTACACTAAACTCATGATGATGAATTGCAAGTGAAATGTTTTCAAAATTACAACTAAAATTTGAAATTGGAAAATTTTTGACAAAAATTTTCAGTAAAATTAGAAATATTAGCTAAAATATGTAGTGAATTTATAATCTTATTTATTGCTATATATATTTTAACAAGAAAACTATTTCTTATTTTAAAAAATGCAATTATTTATCTTTACTTTATTGTAAATTTGATTAAAATTCTTGTAAATAAATTTAGATTCTTTCAATATATTGTTAGAGAATTACTAAATTACCCATAAGCATATTCACTTTTGAATTCCTTTACGGTGAAATTTGAACATTTTATTATGTTGCATTATATAAATATATAAAAAATAATTTTTTCACTTGTACTTTTTTGAAAATTGGGAGAATAAAACCAACAACTTTGCAATTTATTAAAAATAAACATTTCTTTCAGTAACTGGAAGCAAACAACAAAATCACAAACAATAGAATTGTTAGTCATTTCAACTGCAATTTTTAAATATTTAACTGTGATCGCAGTTGTAAAAAATTATTTATTTAGAAATATGATTACAATAATACAAGAATAATACAACAATATTGGAACCAAGAAGTTAATTATGCAGGGAAAATTATAGATTAAAATATTGATTTTAACAGATAAATATTTTATTTATTTTATAACAAATTTGTGATAATTTCAAAAAAAAATTTCGATTAGATTTAAAACAAATTTTGTAATCAGCAAATCACATTTTTTAAGACAGAAAGAGGGTATGTATAAATTTTGGTGCACACTTGCATAGGAATTCTTTATATTAAAAATTTTTTCAATCCTAAAAATATATTTTAAATACTTTTTAGAAAAAATTACCTCTCCTATAGTCTTAAACAATATATAAATTTTTATATTTGTAAATAACTTATAATAAAATACATTAAGCATTAATTTTACCAATATTCCTGCATTCTTAGCGAATTTGAGAAAGATAAAATTTATTTAGATAATGTAACAGACTACATATACTTTTGAGAGACTAATCTCTTTGAAAATTTTAAGTAATAGTGATAAAAGTGTACAAATCTAAAGAAATCTTAAAATATGCAAGCCAAAGGCACAACAAATTTTGATAATTAAAATCATATACAAAATTGAATCTTTTAAATTATTATTTGCTTTAAATGATTCAAAAACCATGGAATTCAATATATTTTAATATACTTTGTTTTGTATATTTTGACAGAAAAATTAAACAAAAAAAAATTGATGAATAATTTTTGACTATGAAAACATTATGTTTCAATTTAAATGTCAAAAGATTGAAAGTGTTTTTGGCAAATCTGATTCCATTTCATTTGAATATAAATCGATTTAGAAATAAAATTTACTCAAAATCGCAAACAAAACAAACCAAAACAGTAGATGGCATATACCAGGTAACAGATGGGGAAAAATTCTTTTTTGAGAAGAAAACAGGAAAACAGACGTCTTCTTATTTTAAACCAATCCATCAATTTCCAAATTCAACAGACATTTCTTTTAATGTCAAAAATGTAATATATATATATATATATATATATATATATATATATATATATATATATATATATGTTACATGTGCATTAACTTACTACAAAATGTAATATATAATAATTTGTTATTTTTGATGTAATGAAATAACAGTTTTTGGAATAAGAAAAAAAAAAAGATTCCAAATATAATTAAATTCCCTATCTTTCAATATGGTAAATAAAGTTAAAGAGCTTTACTTAATCTTAGTTATGGGGAGTAATTATATACATAAATTCAATAACAATACAAAACAATACAAACTTATCGCTGAGAAAAATATGTTCAGGCAATTGTAATATATATTTTCAGTTAATATTTCCTAGATTTCGACTTTTCTTTAATTAGGATATAATCAAATACTATATATATTCTAATATTTAAAGCAATAGAAAGTAAGTTAACAAGGAATTTTGTTCGTTATATTGTAACAATTATTTCAAAAAAGAGAATTTCAACAGTTGAATTAAGATATAAATTGAATTAAATAAAAATGTAATTACTAACATAGAAACTATTTACTGTGTCCCCTTAAGTATAAGAATGTTGGAAAAAGGTGTCACATTGTATGCAATTAAATCTTTTTTGTAACATATCCTATTATTTTCATCACATTTAATTGAAAATTCCAAAGTCTAATTTATAATTTTGGTTATGAAATTTATTTAGTTAGATACGGAAAGGAAATTTACGATGCTTCGTTGACAGAATAAGAGAAATCTAGAAAGTAAAATGTGCTTAATTTCATTTATCCTAACAGAAAGGAATCATGAGAAATCATAATTTAATTCAATTTAAGTTTCTTTCAAAGTTTGTAAATAATTTTTGACCTGATAGTTCTTATTTCGAGGCAGTTGGGCATTATCAGGGCAATTGAATTATTAACAGAATTTGCTTTGAAATATATGATGATAAAAAGCAGGGTATTTATATTAATTAAAATGCTTTGCATTAGTTATTAATTAGGAGAATATTATTTTTCGTTAATGACATAAATAAATGCCAAATATATTCTTGAATTTGATTTATTAAAATAAACAGAATTTAATACACCAAAATTTGATATAGTTTATTTTATTAGATGGTACAAAATAATGTTAGATATACACGATAATTGCATATCTAACATTTAAAAAGATAACAATGTAATTCTTTTATTAACAACAATAGTGTACAAGCAATTCGTATTCAGTTTTATTAACGTTATTAAATATTGGTATTAGTATCTCAATCTTGATTATTTACACTAAAATATTTGAATGTCTTGACAAATAATGCTTTTCTCCTTAAACTTTGTTTAATTAAATTTTCAATGATTCTTTCTAGATCTTTGAAAGAAAAAGGTTTATTAAATATTTTTTAAACAATATAGATGATGATATAAACTTTAGAAAATTACAAACTGCATTTTTTTTCCTAAAATAAGAAAATTTAGGAAAAAAAATATTTATTTGAAGAAATTAATATTTGAAGAAATTTATTTAATATTTGAAGAAAATTTATCAAAAGATATTAATTTATAATTATTCCATTCCATTGAATTTTAGATCAGATAACATACACAAGTATTACAATACGTTAAATCAATCGTTTTATTAATTACTACTAATTAAGATTTCCACGAATGTCGTGACAGGCTGAAATACTACATTAATGTTGTTTAAATTGTTTGAAATAGATTTTAATGATGAATAAATTAGAAAAACATATTTTTATCGATAATTTTATAAAATCAACAAAATTACCGCAAAATCAGACTGCATGTAATCTTCAAAAGAGAATAATTTTTTATGATGAAATATTTGTACTTGTATTTCTATATCATATTGATATTTATTTGAACTCCTTTCATTTCAACATAAAATATATTAAATATTTGTTGTAAATACCAAATATTGCTACATGTTATTAGTTGATTAGAGGAAGAGTTATAATTAAATAATCACAAATAATTAAAGCTTAAATGTAATTATTGTAAACATTAACAATTTTTAGATTTATTTAAGAACGCGTTAAGATTTTGGTGGACTTTATTTAAATGGGCGTAAATGTTTATCAAAAAATACGCTTTGCCAGATGTTTATTAGTTATCGGTTAAATATTTTCATAACTTTAACAATTCTATGTAATCTGTTAACATATACTCATATCTATCATTGCAAAAATACTTTTATATCAGCAATTCATTTGAAGTATTTTTAAATAACGTATATTTCAATCATATAATTAGTACTTGTTATTTTATACGTAGTTGATAATTCTTAAAAAAAACAGCATCAGTATATAATGTATTAACTGTATGTCCATTTTATAAGAAATAAAGATTAAAATCTTGTATAATTTTTAAAAAATAAACAACATTTCCTCTTTTTGATCATGATGTTATAATTTGCAAATAAGGAACAAATTTTATAAATATATCAGAAAAATATTTAGAAAACTTCGTATGCAACACATACTTTGATTTGATAAATACAGTATTATTTTCTATTCGGACATAAGTATAACTAATTTTATTTTAATCCCATCATATATTCATAGATTGTGTCATAAAATAATTCCGATATTTTCATTATGCCGAAAACCCATTGATGATGGTACATTGGTTATTTAACCCTTAATCATAACAATATAGTAACTTAGAACTTTCAAATAAAATGAAATTAATAATTAAAGTTCCATAAATTATTTGCACTGATATAAAAGTTGTTAGTTGTGAATAAACATAAATAAAATCATGTTAATTTGCAATGAATAAAATAACAGAAAACTGATCATTTTCATTTATTTTGTTTTTTAAATTTTTACAATTTTCAAAAAGCAATGAAGTACTCGGTTTACAAATTAATATACATTATAAAAGTATTAATTTTATATTATAATATGCTATGTATATTATATATAATCTGTATTTTTCACATTTAGAAAATTCATATTTTGATTGTAAATATTCCTAATACATATAGATGGTTTCAAAGATAGTATGAAAACATTTATTTATAACAATATATATCTTTATTTAAGATATTCAAACATCACACCGTCAAATGCAATGCACATTTGGATACTCATTTGAATTTTATATTGCTTGAGTTGGAGCATAGAACCTGACACGTTGGTACAAGCGTCAGCAATGCGCCGTTTGATGTCTTGTACAGTTTGTTGAGTGGTCACACATACCTACTGTTTTAGATATAACCATAGAAAAAAAAATCCAGTGGATTCAGATCGGGTGAAGACCATTCTTCGAAACCAACATATTCAATTATTTGGTTCCCTTATTCTGTGACAAGGTGATGTTTCGCTGGAGATTCCTTGTGATCAGGATTTCCGTCATGTGGAAACCATAACTACCAAGATTAATCACCGGCAGGTTCTCCACAAATTTAGGCATTACCTTCCCACAGCAGTTGTAAATACCACACACTTGTTAAGGTACCATCATAAAATATTGGATTGATCAACTTGTTAGTGTAAATTGCACACCAAACGTTAATACCAAACCGCACTTGATGTTGAACACCGGTAAAGCATCTAGGATTTTCCAACGCCCCGTAATGGGTGTGTTTCCTATTGTACATGCTATTCCTTAAAAAGCATGCCTTGTCCATCTTCACTACATCTGCCGAAAATGTTGGCTTTACCTCTATCTGATTCATAACGAAGTTGCACAATAAACAGTCACTCGACATGTTCCCCCAGTAAAACTTGCTGAGGAGTTGGTCGGTAAAGTAAGCAACTGATTCCTTAAGGATTTTTCAAAACCGATTTTTTGAAATTCCGCTGTGTTCACTGATCTGTCTTGTACTGCATTTCAGGAATACGAGATAGATGCTTGTGTTATATCAGATTGAACTTGCAGTCCTAAATTTGCTGCTCTGCCAGACCAAGCTCGACTAGTGAAAAAAAACTGTCTCCCTTAAGCCCCGCTTTTAAACAGGTATAATGATTTAATAAGAAGGATACAAGCCTGCATTGAAATGTTCCCGGTACAACCTTGTTAATAATGGTGCATTGCTTCCACATTCATCGTATAGTAAAACTATCTCACAATACTCATCTTTGGAAAATCACTTCATGGTCGAGACCTTCAACATAGCAGAAACACTACAAGATGTCTCTTTTATACTAGTGGACTCAAGTAAACGGCAGTGATGTTTCTTACGTATTTGTATACTGTAAGAATTTCGAACATTAAATGAAAGTTACGTAAAAATGATGTTGAGATCAGTATAAGGATGCAACTCTCGAGACTAAGTACCGTAGTCCTTTGGACAAAATTGAAATCCATGTCATTGTGCTACATTCCGGTGTCGTATTTAACCAAAATAATAATATTATCTCCATTTGTTCACATTTTATGACATTACAGTGTAAGAAATAACGAAAATACAAATGTCCATTTTAACCGCTTTATTTTTCACATCCGCGTCAATGATATGTTTCTTCGTATTAAATCAATAATGCTCTACAACTTTGTAAATCACTTTTTTCCGCTTTTATTTTTTCCTTTCAATTTTTTTTATCTCATATAATTTTCAAGACACAAAATAGTTCCGAAATTTTTCCATCATGTGGCACTATGAGAGACCTCATTTGGTAGAGAATATCAAATTTACTATAGCTGGACACCTTGTTTTTAAAAATAGCAGCTGCCGCTCTGAAATTAAGAAGATGATAAGGGATCTTAGTGGGCATCCTGAATATATCCTTAAAAATAAGAAATGATAAGATAACAGAATGCAAAAAATAACGGCCCTCTTTTAGTTTTGTACCTATTTGTACATGAATTAAATTTTTCAGCTTTCTCTTTGGTATATTAGCTAATATTCGTTTACTTACATATCATAAATATATAGGTCTCAATTTTTTACAATGTATATAAAAGTATTTTGAAAGTCAAAAAACGCATTCTAATCTGGTTACAAAAATTCGAAAATAACTAGCACCAAAAGTTTTTTCAAAAAATTCAAATATTTATTTTAAATGTTATGTTTGAAATTATTTTTTAACCATTTTATAAAATTTTTGTATATCAAAAAATTTTAATTATTTCTAAATTTAATTCATGTGATGCGAAATAACTGAAAAACGAAACATTTCTGTAAAAATTAACAATATGATAAGAACAACACCTAGAAAGAAGATTCCTGTTTAATTAATTTATATCCCACGTTTGATTTTGAGTTTTTTTAAGAGAAATTGTTTGGAAAAAAAATCAAATGATACTTTAAAAAATGAACATTCTCTTCCTTCACAACAATAGAAAAGCTTACACATCTAAATAAGTGAATAAAGACTTTTTTTCCAACATTTTTATTAGCCTTTACTTTAAAAATATTCGAGGCGTGCTTGGGCAGTATCATGAAATAAAAATACTTTTTCTTGCGGTGTAATAAATTTAAGAGGAGTAAAAAAAGCAGAACTCATTTCTACATCTTGCGTGGAGTATGCATTAAGACTTATCTTTCAAAGGAAGGGCCCAATCTTTTGGGCAGATAGTACCAACCTGGGAATACTTCGGTTTCTGGCCAATAAGATTTTCTACAAGCTGAAAGAAAGAAACAAAATAAACATTAGTGGAAAGTCGTAAGTTCTCCGTTACCTAACCGGTAGTTGAATTACTTGAAAAAGCCCGCATTCATGTATTGACTTTTTTTTTAACATTTCCGTAACAGATTTTTTTATATCAACTTGCATTTCAAAAATGTAACATGCTTTTTTTTATTGTATATGTTTTTTAACATCTTAAGTTCGTGTAATATTTATTTTTGCAAGTAAATTATAGAAAAAAAGTATTCTTTATTTTAATTGGATTAACTGTTTGATAAAGTGAAAGTGTTTCAATTGTAATGATTACAGTTTTTTTATAGTTTTAAAAGGATGTATTTAAATTGAAATCTTGTTTTAATAAATTTAGCAAAACATCACATTTACAATAAAAATTGGTTTAAAATGACTCAAGTTAACACAGATTTAAATACGAATCATATATAATTTGATTTTTATTACTGCAATAGTATTAAATGATTGAAATATATCCTTATACCAATTTTATAAAGCAAATAACGAATTAAATTTATACTAATTAAGAAGGACTTTTAAAGAAAGATGTAATAATTTGATATTAAAATGTTACAATACAAGTTCTTAATTATATAAGTTGACACCAAATCATCACCTCTTAATAAATTTTATTTCTAAAATAATTCAAATGAAATATTTATGATTTATTTTATAAAAAAACACAAAAATATAATTAAAATTTCTCGTGTTCTTAAATAATGAAATAAAGTCTCAAACCAACAATAAACTAAACAAAAGCATTTGTTTCAGTCAATTAAGAAAGAAATTCTCAAGAACCAGTAATATATTTTATCTGTAACTTTATATTTTAAAAATATTTAAAATATAAAAATGAATATCAAATTTATTATATATTACTAATATGATTTAAAATCATCAGTTAAATATATTTCAATCTATAACTAAATTATTGCTTTCTCAACGGGCGCATCCTAATGATTTATTTTATTTATTCAAGAAATATTTTTAAGAAAATTAAACATTTTGTCAAAAAAAAAATATCCAAAGTTCCTAACAAGGGATCCATTTTTTTCACTGTGCTTCATCCAAAATTAAACAATACCTGACGTCGGTTCAAGTGCATAAAATTCTACTTAGAAATTTGAAATAAAGTGGAAACTCTTAGAAATCAAATTTCCTTTATAAAAATGAAGTAATTTACATAATATGCTTTGAATCGGAAAGATTTAATTCCGAAAAACTCAACTTTTATATCGGGATCTAAAAGATTTTACTTAAAAATATCTCTTATTTTCTTCTACCCTTCGAGTGATAGTTATTCTCGAAACATTTTCAGAGCTTCTAAAAATCGAAGCTTTATAATCTGCATCGTAAATGGTGGCAACTGTACTGGAGAAAAAGGGAATATTTCGAAAGCAAAACTGAAAACTAATGTATAATGCATAGACATTTAAGAATAGAAAACTTTATTTGATTAAAGACTCAAAAATTTGAAGGTGGCTTTTCTTTTTAGCTTGAATTTATGTTTAACTTTTACCACTATGTTCATTGTTAAAATATATTTCTCGTCTTAGAGCTTGATTTATTTACTTTTTTTGCATTATTTGGCCTTTGGTGTAAAAATATAAAATTTTAACATATAGGAAGTAATATAAAAATACGCTTGAGAAAACTTTTAACATATTTTCTCATTGTTCTACGTCAAATAGGTTCTTTTTTTATTACTTGATTAGAACATGTTTGCAATAGTTTTATTATATTATAGCTTCTTAATCTGATACATATTTATTAATAATCATTAATTATCTCACATTATTGGTTCTAGTTAATTTAACATTGACATAAAAATCACTTATCTTGCAACATCTGCTGGTTTTGGAACTTTGTGTATCTATTTTTACTTGATCTTTGTAAAGTAACCTTTGGAGAGTGGAAAAACAAATACCTATATATCATATATTTTTCAAAGTGCATATTTTATATGCATAATTTTATTTATAATTATTTAAAATACATTTAATGAAATCTTAATTTAAATTATTTTAAAATTCTATATTTTTGCTAAAAAATCTTTAATTTCAAATGCTTGTTTTCATTTTAGTACAAAATGTCTTTTTTTACAAAATAAATGTATTCAATATAAAGTCTTAAGCTGACAAATCTCTATAAAATTTTAAACCTATAAAATTTAATAAATCGGACTTTCTATGTATTGTGCATACACTTAGTGTAAAAAAGAAAAATAATCATTTTGAGTATTTTCTTACTAAATATTTCGTAAAGAATGAAGGAATAGAAATGGAGTAAATGAGATTAAAAGAACAATTTGTTACGAGGAATATTTTCAAAACTATGTGACATTTTCAGTTATTTAATAACGATATTTTTTCTTTAACTAAATAGTAGCAGTTGTAGGGATTTCAGAGAAACGAAAAGTGTTTTTTGACATGTCACGCAAAATCAACTTGTCATTATTTGTTCTGCAACTAAATCAATTAAAACGAAGGAAATATGTTTGCGTCGAAAGATATTTCGATTTTAGTAGAGATGAAATTGTGTATTTATATATATTAGAAGTACACACTGTATATCTAAGAGCTTTTAACAAAAATCGGTTTTACAGTAATCAATAAAATTATATTTCTAATCGAGAAGAGCATAAAATCCTTTCACAAAAGTAAAAATGTTAAATTTTAGATTTTAGGATTTTTTGCATTCGAGAAAAAGAACAAATTTTCTGATGATTGATGATTTATTTATCAAACATCAGAAAATTTAGATTTTTAATGCAATATTTAGGAACTATTTCATATTTCTTAATAACTTATATATATATATATATATATATATATATATATATATATATATATATATATATACTTATGACCTAGTTTTTTTTTCATCCTAAAATCTGTAATCAAATTATAAATCTATTAATTAAATCAATTTTTTTTGCAAAACTCTAAAGATATGATATTCGTTATTTTTTCTAGCTAACTATATGTACTATTACTTTCTATTTTATTGAAATAAAAACATTTGGGAGTGAAATTTTAAGAATTTTATATAAATTATTAAAAACAACTGTTTTTAATTTGCATATGGAATCATATTTACAAATGTCTACATAAAATTGACACGCCAAATGAAACACAGAATCAACTAAAAATTAATTTCAGTAATAAAGAAACAAAAAGTCGCATAACACACATACACAGATATATACATATATATATATATATATATATATATATATATATATATATATATATATATATATATATATATATATATATATATATATATATATATATATATATATATATATATATATATATATACTTATGACATAGTTTCTTTTCTTTATTTCTGAAAACCAAATAAAAAATTTCTAGGAATTCATTACACAATTTTTCTATACCATAATAAGTAAAGATTTATGAATCAGCATTCATTAAATTTCTTTGTTCATGATAGAAAAACTATTACTGGTTCTTAAAAACAAAACATTTGTGATTATAATATCATAAGCATTTATTACATTATTGTAATAGGAAGTATTATTTTTATACTTGTTTTTAAAAAAGAATTATTTAATATTAAAAGCACATGTGCAATTAATGGTAATATTTATATAAAAAAAACCTTGAAAATTAGATAATGATATTACATTTATAAAGTACCTGAAATTGATAAACATCCATATTTGGAAAATAAACAATTAAATTTCGTGAAATTACCAATTTTAAAGTATTTTTTACAATTAAAACAAATAATGTTTCAGGCTTTAACCTGAATTATCACTGTAAAATATTACAATATAGTTATAAAATAAGTTATTTTATAATACAATTATAAAATTTTAAAATTTATACATATAAGCATTGTGTTTCAAATGAAATAAATTTAGTTTTCACAGTTTTCATATGTGTTGTGAAACATGTATATAAGACTAGTATTTAAGTAAGTTATGGACATTAAATTTTTCCCATTTATGTAATTTATATTGCATTTTTATTTGATGCAACATTCTTAAAGCAATGTTTAAAATTTTCAGATCAAAGTAGATATTTGAATTCATATAAAGTTATGTGTGTGTGTGTGTGTTAACATTACTTACAAAATATATATATTTAATTCTGAATAATAAGAAAAACGCTATATGGTTTCTGTCATCGTACATGATATTTAATGTCATCATTTTGATATCATATTAACAAGTAATTAAGAAAACTAAATTACAAAATACATGAAAATATACAAAATAATTAATTATTTTATTACAAATGTATAGCATGAAATAATTTCTCGCAAAGAAATTATTTTAACGTATTTTAAAATAAAAAAATATCGTTCTATTTCCCGTCAAATATAAAAATGCAAACTTTCAATAAAGATATAGATTTTACAGTAATTGTGATGTACTTTTGAATATTTAAGGAAAAAATCAATTTTACATCGATTTCAAGAGAGAAATATATTATTGAAATGTGAAGAAAACTCATTACTAGGAGAAAAAAATCTCTAAGACTGATGCGAGACTAACAAATATAAGTTTTTTTTTTTTTTTTTTTTAAATCAAAGAAAAAAATATTCGATAATAATTTAAAATTTAAAACTATTCTCCAGATTATTTTCAAGCATATTCTGCAAAAGAGCAACATATTTCTAGAAGTTTTCAAAATCTTTCAAAACAAATTTCTTGTTTCTATACAATATTTTTGATAACAAATTTTGTATATACACGATATAATTTTTATAGCAAATTTTATAATTATATGTAAAATATAAGTTTTCATCTCTCTCTCTGTCTCTCTTTGCATGCATATATATATATATATACGCAAGATAATTACAAAATTTATAATTTTCTTTAGAAGTTTGATTAAAATTCGGTTTATTAATCTTTAGTTTCACAATTCTATAATTCTATGGTAATGTAATTTAGTAACATTCTTTCCAGTTTACAAAACTTAAAATTTATTCATGTATGTTATAAAAATGCTGTTTTATGCACTTAGAAATTCATTAATGATTTGTTTTGTTTTGACTTTTTACAAAAGGTTGAATACTAATTATTCTATGAGAAGATAATATGTTATAGAATGATAAGGTCATTGTGTGTGCGTGTGTGTGTGTGTGTGTGCGTGCGTGTGTGTGTGTGTGTGTGCGTGCGTGCGTGCGTGTGTGCGTGTGTGTGCGCGCGTGCGTGCGTGTGTGCGTGTGTGCGTGCGTGCGTGTGTGCGTGCGTGTGTGCGTGCGTGCGTGTGTGCGTGCGTGCGTGTGTGCGTGCGTGCGTGCGTGCGTGTGTGTGTGTGACTGGTAACTTTTTAATAACAAAGTAAAACATCTTTGTCAATACTAAATATTCATGTGCAACAGAATTACTGTAAAAGGTATGTGAATAACAACAAACAGGAAACATATTTTTTATTAAATTATGTAAAAATATCACATAATCATAAAATGTATTTCTTTACTGTAAATATTTTTCTCCACAGGCATTCGTTTGTGTCGCTTCAAAGCAAAATTAACTATGAAAATTGTTAAAGTAAGTTTGGTTGAATCGCTATTGCTCTTTGAATGTTTTTTTTTTTTTTTCAAATCTTGCAAAGTTTGTCAGTGTGATTTTAAACACTCCCATAAAAAGAAATTACATAGGACTAATTTGCGTGAACAGGCATTTCACTCCAAACCATTTCTCATTGATACACACACACAAAGAAAAATAGACTTCTGTGAGAAATGAACTGTGTTTTTTACTTATATTCATGATTACTAAACTACAATCTCACACAATATATGATCTCCTTCCTGAAACAAGACGACACCAACTTCATTATCTTTATTACTTTTTTGTTATTGTAACTTAAACAAGGAAGTTAAATTGTCACATCATGTATTTACAAATTTACTTTCAATAAATTTCCTGATTAAACTATATTGTAAACATGTATATATACTGCGATGAAATAGTATAATAAAATAGTATAAGCCTTACTATAACACTGTTACAGTTTTAACTATTTAATTTAAGCCAACAAACTTTAATGTACGTTGTCGTCTTCCTAAATGCAATTTCAAATTAAAAAAATATGTTGCTACATTTTTTTAAAGATAATATGCTTCTAGGTAAAACTCATTACTTTTATGTAGAATGAAATAATATTTAACAGTGAACTTTCTGAGCACAAAATCTACCATTTTAAAGATATGCAAAGTTGAATTTAACTTTTCTAAATTGAAAATAGGAAAATATTTCATAACCTCTACTAGCTGTTTATGCACTATCTTGTGAAGTGATGAAGGTCATGGTAAAACAATTTAATATCCACTGAGTAAATCATAGATCCAAGATGATATCTCCATGATATATAGCGGCTCATATACAAAAATTGCTCAGGAGGAAACCCGCAAAACAGACATCCATGCAACAAAGCAGAAACACAATATTCATCTCCTGTGATTCAACTGTGAAAAGGATTGAACCCATCCCAAAATCGTTTTCACAGGGTCTGGTTAATGAGGGAGTCATTCTCACTTTCGGAAGGAAGTGAGATTGAGTTCCAGACTGACCAAGGTTCCGCTGTTTTCGCTGAAGGTGGTCGGGGCACATTAAATCTGACCGCAATGTCCTCCAGGTGAGGTGACGTATCTGGGGGTGGCAGGTCAAGTCTTGGGAACTTTCTGCTTGCTCCCTGCTTCAAAATCACGAAGACTCTATCCAGCTGCTACTATCTAACTGGCAAAGTCCATCTCAGGGCTAGGTACAAGGAAGTATGCTGGTGAAACAACAGCAACTCACTGTCCAAAGATAGTTATCCTGCCACAAGGTCACGCTGAGTTCTCTATTGCATACTTACAATATCATACGATATTAAATTATTCTTTACTTTACTTTTTCAAGATAATGTAATAGGTAATTTACGGAAATTATTAATCATTAAAGCTTTTCAGGTAAAATGAAAATTAACACTTATTTAATGAAGTAGTCATTAACATATCATTGAAATGAAGTCTTCATATAAAGCTATGAAATTATTCATATGTATGATGAATCCAAACGATGACTCTTCAGCCGTAATAAACCTTCTAAAAGGTCATCATAGGAATTTATAAAGAAGCATTAAAAGATATCGTCTTTCTTCTTAAACTGCCAATTCTCCAAGAAAAGATGAATTTGGGAGATAATACAGAACAATTTATCTAACTTTTGTTGCATTCACAGCTCTCTGTGTCTTAGCATAGTTTATGGTAACTTAGCCGATATCTAGAAAGTAGAATGCAAATCTTTTTAAATAGGATTGGAAGGCCTTCAAAAAATAAACTACGAACATCGTTTATCTTTCCTTTTCTCCTACAGAGTTCTCTTTCTTTGCTCAAACTATTTAAAAATTGTGTTGTTCTTCACTTCCTCTCTTTAATCCTGTATGCGCCAACTGCATTAACATTATTATTTTTTTATTCTCAGGCCTGTCCTGTGATTTTTTTGTTTATTTTTTTTTATGAAAAATGATGTTCCTTTCTGTTACGCAAAATATTTTAAAATTTTGTTTCTAAAAAGTTACGACGGAGTAGTCAGGGTGATACTTATTCCGTTGAAAAATGATGAAGAAAATGATGACGTATGTGCAGGGAAGTTTTTGGTAGTTCGCTTATTTTCTGAAGGCTTTAAAATCAAATTATTCACTATCTAATTTAAGTTCATTTCTCTACAGAAAAATGTGCTAAAATACTGAACAGCAATTTGGTATTGTATTGGTTTCTATCTTAAAAAATAAATTGATGTGTTTGATTCAAATTAAAAGAAAAAGCAAGTATATATTAAATATTTTTTTAGGTGTAGCCCTTTATTAAGAATATTCAATTGCTCTTACACAAAGTGAATTAAATCTTTTTAAGTTAGGTTGTAGTTATCAGAGTGATGGTCTTTACGTAGTAAAATAAAGAAGAGGTATGTTCCAGGAAATTGCAGATAGCTTATTCACAAATTAATTTTTAAAAACTTTAAAATTATTCTTTAATTTATTCAATTTGTTTTTCAACAGAGGACAAATGTATTTAAGTTCTCAGTAGAAGTACAATTTCTGTCAGGAGTTAAGTCTTTATCAATTAGTTGTTAATTTTGAATCAAAAATACATTAAAAGAAGATCTTTATTTAAAAATTTAAAGAGAAAAATGTAGTTTATGCAATATTATTCTCTTTAACTTTAAAATTACTCTTAATTTCAAAACTATTTTTTATTCAGCTTAAGAATTTACATATCACTACATTAAGAACTTCAATAAATTTCATTGTTACATAAAATTTTAAAATATTTTTAAAGAAAAACGTTGAAGAAGGCAGGAAAATTATTACCGCGATAAAATTTAAGACTTATGTTTAAGGAAATATAATGTAGATGACCTATTTCCTGAAAATATTTTAACCGAAATGCATCACTTTTTAAATTGTACCAGAAAGAATTTGTGCAGTAAAATAAAACACAAAATTTAAGTTTTTCCTGAGTTAAACTTCGATTTGGTTACTGGTCTATTAATTCTAATATTTTATGAAACAAATGATTTAAGAAAAAGAAAATAATCTAACAAAATGAAGTAAATTAAAATTTGAAAACATTTACTTGATAATAAGAGTGATGATGCTTGAAAATTGTAGAAACATTACATATTTTTCAAGACTAAAAATCATAACATTTGCTTCAATAATACTCCATTAGCACTGCACCTTTTAAATCAGTTTAACGTTAAATTTCATATTATTTAAACACTGCACTGAAAAAAGCATTACCTTTAAAACTGATTAAGAATATTGGTTTTGAAGCTTATTTATTATAAGTTAATATTATAAATACTGTATTTTCTATTTTTTAATATTTATCTCACTACAGACACATTTACTGAAGTATAAATAGTATATTATGGTGTTTCAGACAAAAATTAAAAAATGACATCGATATATGCATTTATTTTTCAACATGGCGTAATTTTAAGGTGCTTAGTCAATAATTTCATAAATAATATTTTCAATAAGTTTGTTAATTTTTTTAAATTTCTTTTTTTAAATTTTATTTGATCGGTTTCAGTCTTAATTCAAAAAGCACTGATAACAATATCAAACACCAAGATTGAGCTAAATCAATTGAAATATATTTAAATTCGTTCGTTAAAGTAGTTTAAGATAAATCAGTTCTGATTTACTTAAATCACGAATTGCCATCTTAAAAATGCTTAGATGAGAATTAAGCCCATTAAAAGAGGCAGTGCTTACGCATAAATATTCTCAAATTCAATTCATACATTCGCTTGTAATAAAAATAGCTTTTGTATTATTTAAAATAGTATTAATAATTAAAATTTTATAAATTACCCGGTTAAAATTACAGTTAAATTAATTAATTTTTAAATTAAGGATTAAATTTGTATCGGCTCTTAACAATATATCGCATATTTCTTACATACATGCCAAAATATAAAGTTAAATATTATTTAATAAATGAAAAAAAATTAAATATAGAAATACAATGAGACAATTTAATAAAATTGCAAATTATATTTTGTTTTCTTTAATACCACATTTAATTTCTGATTCAAAATTACATACACATGATGCCAAATCCATTAAATAATCAGTCCAAAATCAAACGTAATTAATAGCGAGGGAAGCGAGGAACAACAATTTTCAGTAAAATATATTTTGTAAGGAATTAAATTAACTTCTTTCGAGTATCCCTTGATCACAAATTGCCTTCAACAACGGAGACTTAAGCGAATTACAGGGAGAGAGAAAAACTTGTTAACTTCATCCTCGAGACGACGAAGCAGTTACTTCGTTATGTTCTGTTAAATTGCTCTAATACAAAGAAGATCTTGTGTTTGTTTCCGATTTTCTGATCACGGACAAGAAGGAGAAAAAAAAAGCAGCAGAAATAAACTAAACAAAAAGTCTCTCAAAGAATATTTAGTAAAAGAAGTCGTTTTTTGGGTCTCTTTCTATTTTTTTTCCAGAAACATTGAAAACAGCATGACATTGTTTTTAATTGATACAACTTTTTTTTAACTATGACATTATTAAAGTGATACTGTTTAGGATTTAGTTGTTGATACTCTACACATAAAATTTTCGATGTTTTTTTAAACCATATTAATTTAGTTAAATTGTTTTTTAGAATAATTAATTGTCTTTTTTAATTCTATTAAAAAGTACAATTTACAATTTTACAAGATTAGCATGAACTTAATTATTTTTATAATCTTGGTATAATTCAAACCTTTAATCATTTGTAAGTTGTTTGAATTAGTATATTTTATGCTGTTTGTTCAAACTGAAAATAAAACATTGCATTTATATTATGCTGTAACTGAAAGCTATTGTAAATAGTTTTAACTGTAACTGTTATATTCAAATATTACTTCTGAAAAGAACAATTTTCTATAATAGAATTCAATATAACTTAGTAGAAAATATTATAAATATTGAAGTGTCACAAATGAAAAAACTGAAAGGTATCAAGTTTCCATTAATTCAAATGATAGATTGTAATACAATAATCCTGTAGAAGTACAACGATACCAATCATTTGATGAAATAATTTATTTATAAACTTTAAAGGCTACATAATATTTGTGTAATATATCAAAAATTTATTATTCGTAAAATTCTTATAACATACTAAATATTATGAAGTAAATATCATGAAATCAAATAGAAAATTACATGAATTGTATTCAATTCCCCAAACTGCTTGATATTGTTTCTTTAATTAAATAAGTTTCAATGGATGTTAAATTTAATTTTTAATATATTTGCACAGTAACGTAATATAATTTGCGATAAAAGGTAATATACATCATAAATTATTTTTGACTATTATTTCAATAAGTAATGTTTTTAATTAGAAGTTTTTTTCAATAAAATGTAAAATCGACAAGATATAATAATTTTTTTACATTTTCTGAATTCATAAAAAATCAGTTATTTGTAAAATGTGTCTCTTTATGTAATATAATTTAGTTTATTTTCAATTGTCATCATTTATTCACACGTTAAATAATTGTATCGATATATATACTTTGAGTAATCATGCATGATATAAGGAAGAACACTGAGCAAATATTGGATACATTCAATATTTAAAATTTTAATCACTCGATATCATTAAAAATATAATATCAATTATTTAATAACAGGAAATTTATTTTCTTATATTAAAATAATAATGTGTTATGTATGGAATATTAAATCATGCGAACATAATACAATTAAATGAGAAAGATAAATAGAAAGTTTATTTTTTAAAAAAAATGTAAACATTTTAGGAAACATAGTAATTTTATATAAAACAATATTCAAATTATAAATATTTCCACCAAATTTCGTTATTGAAATTTAATAAAATATTTGTCTTATATCATTTATTATCTAAGTATTTTCTACAGGAATTTTCCTTTCAAAGACGAATAAGAAATAACGAGAAAACATATTTTCAATATCTAATCTTAATAGAGATAAGTTAAACGAAAACTATGTTTTCTGAAATTAATTTTTCAAGCTATATATATAATTATACATTTTACAATTTAAATAACATAACATGTAATTTTTCTTTTAGGCAAAAGTGTTTTTTACACATATAAATTTAGGTATAAACAATTGCCACGGCATTAAGAGAAAATTTAAAAAATCATAAATTAGATTGCATATTGCGTGATGATTTTTAGTTCAATAATTGTGTGTCTTATTGCATGTGTAACTTTTAGACAAACTTGTAGTTCATTTAAAAATATATACCATTGAAATTAAAATTTTCCTTTCAAAGACGATGAAAATTTTGCTCAAATGCAGTATATTCCAATAAAGTTATTAAATGAAACAGTCATAATTAAATTACAATAGAAATCCATATTATAATGGCAAAGAAGCATAATTCCATGGATATTGTATCAGTCTAAAGAAATGCATTTGTAATCTGATGCATATTTTTCTGAAATTTTTTACAAAGTACCGATATTCCTTTTCCTTAACATGAATTCTTTCAAAGATTTTCTGTATGAAAGCATTTTTTTTTCCAGAGAAATAGAAGCTTACAATCTTTCGATCACCGATTTTTGTGACGTTTTGCCTTAAGTACATGTAAGGTTAGGGCATTATATCAAAAAATGGCGTGACGTCTAATCATTGTAAGAATTACTTAAGAAATAAAAATGTTCTATTACAAGTTGGATTAGTAATGAAATGTAGTCCGTGAAATAATGAAAATGTAATAAGAAATCTATAAAATCTTTATATCACAGATACATAACATTGCTACATTCATATATTTTTCGTGTATCTTCACGAAAGCGTATTTATTATTTTACTTAACTTTTAGTGTTACTACCCTTAAATAAATCATACATGTATGACATTTCAGAAAAATAATCGGTTGGCTTAAAGATCATTGAATATTTTAGTTTAATTAAACCAATAAAAATTTTAATTCATTAAATAAAAAAATATTGTAAAACAAAATCAATATTATGAATGCTTGCATTTTTAGATTTAGTTTAGCTTAGAATAAATTATTTAAATTTATAATTTTACCATTGATAAAATCCTCAAAAGCAAAAAAAAAAATTATTTTTTTATATTTTCTCGTCATATTCTTAAAGTAATAACATTAAAAATATTTGTTAAATCAAAAATATTTAATCTGACACTTATAGTAATAGAAAATTATTGTTATATAAATAATGTTATTTAAATAAAATTATTATCTTTTGATGCAAAATTGAAAAAAAAAGATATAACTTTGTCACAGAAATGAAACTAATGTCGAATCTGATAATATTTTTTGTACTGACTTCAACTACATTATCTAATTAAAAGTATTTTATCAATTTTAATAAATCAATTACACACAATCATATTGTATCTGTATAGAAAAAAAAAGATAAACACACATACAATAGCACAAAATTTCAACCTTATAAAAAATATTAAATTTTTGAGGACATTTTGTTAAAAAGTGTTCCTTATTGAAATTTAATTCTCATTTAGTTTAACTAAAGAGTACATAATACTTACCTCAATTATAGAATAGATGAAATTTTATATTTAGTTTTTTACCTCTTCGTGTATTGCGTGTTTTTTTTTTAATATGTATTTTGATATGTAAATCTTCCAAAAAGTATAGTACTTTATTAAGTACTATTACACAACTGTTAGATATATTTCCAAATAATATATTCCTTGTTGATTTCTAATTAATTTATAAAGATTTAAGGATATAACTACTCATTTATGTAAAAAAAGAAAAATAAAAACTTTTAAGGATTTTCTTTAGTCAAAAGTTTGAGAAATGTTTCCAGTTACAAGAAACATTTACATTTCTTAAAATGCAAATCTACCAAACGAAATGTGAATGTAAGTCCTTCTAAATATGAATGATTCATGAACGAGAAAATAAATTACCTGCATTTATTGTTTCTTTGTCAATGTGACAGCCTCTTTAAATTATGTTTGCAATTTAAAATGAAGTTTGCTAAAAATTGTATGCTTTAAAGGAGTCTATTAAAAAATACATGAAAATTCCATAAATTGTTATAAACAACTTTATCAATCATTTTAGATAGGATATAATCGTAGCCGTTTGGTGAAATGTTAAGGCATAAAAATAACCTCCATTATTAAAATTACCTCTTACTTTTATTAAACTTAATACCATAGTATGAGTGATTATGCTGATGTTTAAATATAAATATTATTTAGATTTTATCACCAATAAGTTAAGTACATTACTTAAAGCAATTTGTATATTGAAATAAATTGATTAGCTTAAATATGTATGTTTAATCAAATAATATTATCTTCCTTTAAAATTTGAAATATTTTTTTAAATTTGATCCCATATTTTTGGAATATAACAGTTATGAATTTATATTTAATGAAATATATTCCACTGCAGACGCAATTTGTTACTCAATATATCAAGGAAAATTTTAAGCCCTTCCACACACACACACACATATAATATAATTTTTTAAATTTAATATAATCTTCCAACATATTTTAAAAAAGAAATTGTTTTAATACATAATGCGTTTAAAAGGAAAACAGAGACTATAGTAAAAATGGTGTAATTTTTAAATTACATAAAACTAAAATTAATGAGGTTCATATAAGCTCCTTTATAATTTTTGTAAACACTAAATTTATGGAAACTTTACACAAATAAGAGTATAAAATACAGATTTATTATCTATATTTTTAATTCTTCAGAAAAAGCATATATGAATAATGTATACATACATATATAAATGTGAATATATATATATATGTATATATATATATATATGTATGTATGTATATACATATATAAATGTACATACATACATATATAAATGTGAATATATGTATGCATATATATATATATATATATATATATATATATATATATATATATATATATATATATATATATATATATATATATATATATATATATATATATATATATATATATATATATATGTATATATATATATATATATATATATATATATATATATATATATATATATATATATATATATATATATATGTATATATATATATTGAGAGAGAGAGAGCCTTATTTAGACATGATATAACATATGACATTATTGCAAAAGAGCAAGTATTAATTTTATGTAAAATTTATCTAAATTTTAAACATAACAAGCATTTTAAAAATACTTATAAATTATAATTAAAGCTCACAAATATAATATTAGAAAAAAAGTATGTTTAAAACAATGATGTAATCAAAATATTCCTTTTTTTTCCCAAGATTCATAAATTAGAAATGAATTAATTTTAAGAAACTCAAATTTAATTATGTCCTCATTCATTCAAATTTCGCTCATTATCAATTTAATATTTATTACAATACGGGTATCCTCATTAAAAAAAAGGCTTCTTTCAATTATTCTTATAATTTAAAATATCATTGAAAGAAGTCCATTGAGGTTTAAATAAAAAACAATCAATTCTGATCTTAGTCAGTAATATATTTGGGGAATAAAATCCTCACATTTATCTGCTTGATTAAATATTCTTGGCGACACATAATTGTGCAAGCTCTTATCTGTCTTTCATGTAAAAAGAAATCAAATATTTATCTTTAAAGTTATGTTTATTTTGTGAAACTTTTCTAGATGGGATCGAATGAAAAAACCATTTATGGTTGGAATATAGATGAGTGTTTAAAGTGTAAAAAAAGTTTCGGATGCGGATTTGCAAGCGGTGATGATGTTGGTACATAAAAAAAAACTATTTTTTGTTGAAAAAAAGTTCATTTTCATTCAATATTTTTTAAACAAAATATTAGTTTTTTGATACGTATATTAGTTGTATTTTTTATAATGGAAGGGTGTAAATCCATAATTCAACTATATTTTACATTCCTTGGATAATCAGAATAAATATATGTAAGAGTTTTTAAACTTCCGGAATAAAATTAATGTTTCATTTTACGTACATGTTTTTAAACATCATTTGTTCTTGTAAGGCTTATATTTTTATCACATAATATAGTAATTTATTTGAATAACTTGATTTTAATTTGACAAAAAAAATTTAATTACTTCAAGATATTCTTTGCATGTGGAAAGAAGCCTGTTAAAGAAGCTTGTGTCTAATATATTTAGAACTGTTTCGATAACTATTATTCCTGACATGTAAAAAATATAAAATAAAAGTATTTGAAACAGCTACAGCTAAAGAAAACGTGTTAGTTTATTACTAGATGGCAGTAACTAAAACTGAAATTTGAGCTCCCTAATTACTAAATTAAAATCATGCCACTTGGAATGAAATAGAAATATAACTCGTGGGTTATTGTAGCAATTACGTTAGAATTTTCTTTTCTTTTGCATCTGTTGGTAGTAATATCAAACAAATGTTTCACTTTTAATTTATTTTTTACAGAATATTATAATGCTAAAGGATAATATTGCTAAAGGTGACGCATAATGCCATTGTACCCTGAATCCAAACTAGAACATTGTAACTAATGAATTAAATTTTTAAAATCATAACTAAAGCGCTTTTACTGTTGGACGTATGAATTCGTAGCATTCGTAAAATTAAACATAATAAAAGAAAAAAAAAATCATACACAACCAAAATATTGTAATATCAATCTCGGCTTATTAATTCGAAAAACAAGGTAACTCACAGCTATAATTGTGAAAGTAAAGAAACTTTAAAAGCAGATTCAAATTCACTATTCAAATTGTATGAAGCAGGCATGCGTCACGTGTATTGCAAGGGTGTTCTTCAGGAGCATTCCAGCTAACTTATTAATTTTTAACCCATAAAACTGGCGAAATATTACTGCCGAAAGCGGGAATTCGCACCATATGATGAAAAACCAGACTGAATATAAAAATTGGGTAATGCAAAACTGAAGTATAGATACGCCAGAAAAGATAAAATTTAATTTTTATGTAATATTTAAATGCAAATATATATAGTGAAAAATTAAAAGCAGAGTAAATTTTCTCATATGCAGGTTTGAATGACACTTGCATGAGCACTTTAATATTTCTACAACAATATTTCTACAACAATATTAAAATTTCAGGATTGTTCAACTAATATAATCAAGACATATTGAATTATAGCCTCCAATGAGAAAAACATCTCTATAAAGTTAAAAAGCAAATACTAACTGTAGGGAAAGAATGGTTAAGATTATAGGAGTATGAAATATCCTCTCAAAAAATGTAATTAATTCAATTGTAATTTTTACCAATTTAACCAATACCTAAATATTTCCTTGCAATATAAAAAGTTTGACAAAACTAAACATTGACAATTTGAAAGTGTGTTGTTGTTATTTATGAATCTTAGACAAGATTACCTCGTAATTTCGCTTAAACCAGAACGTCATGAAATTAAATGTACGACTTTGCTTTAAACTCTTCCGACAGATGGCACAACTAAAGGATCTACTCCTTCAATTTTGACATTATCCTCATGATCATTACCCTCATGTTATTCGCTCAACGGCAGACCACATGCTTTTCGATTCCACTGATTTGTCGACGACGTATATCGCATGTACTGGGTAAGTCATAGGTGGAGTTGGGAACCAAGCCCCACCCTTGAGGATGGAAGGCCGATGTCCTAACCACTAGGCTACTACAGTTCTTAATTTATAGGCCACGATGACCTGGTTGATTAGGGTGTTTTTCTCATTATCAGATGATAGTGACGTTGAATCCCGGTTTAACCGAAGCTATGTTGTGTTCGCTAAAGCTTGTAGTGGCAAGTTAAATCTGGGCGGGATCGCAATGTCCTTCAAGTGAATTGATTCCTCAAGGATTGGCAGGTCAAGCATGAGCTTTTGCTTGCTCACGTTGAGCTTTTGCAAGTTTCATCTTTTATTTGTTCTCTGCTTCAAAATCACGACGACTCCACCCAGCTGCTTCCATATAACTTGTGAAGCCCAACTCTGGGTTACATACAGGGAAGCATGCTGGTGCAACAACAACAGACCCTAATTTACTAAGTAAAATAGTGTAAAACCCTCAAACAAACAGTTTCTGAAATTAAGAGCTATTATCTAATTTTTAAATGTATATATAACTGCTTTAAATCTGATTAATAAAATTTTTATTCGTATTATTATTTATTATTTATTCGAAATAATAGTAAGCATATTCATTGAAAGTTATAGTAAATAATTATTAAGTACAATAATATATGTATGCACTCATGTATGCGTAAGCATGTGCATGAGTACGCATTTAAACGCTATCAAAATTTTATCAAACGCATATTTATATATCACATATATACTAAACAGTGAGTTTTTACGATTAAAAATTATATACTAAGTAGAATAATTTTTTGATTATTTTATATAAAATTTAATAAATTAATTGATATTATAAATTCAGTTGTAAATTTAATGATATGCAGTAACTAAGCCTTTTACTATATTTATTATTTTAATGAATTTATTTTTCTTTCTGTTTGAAATTATTCGTTAATTAACATAATAAACCTTTTTTTAGTAATTAGAGTATAAATTTTCATACTCAAGTAGAACATAGTTCTTTACTTGAAAATAATCTAAACATGTTCCTATATTTTTTTATTAGAGTCTGTTAAAATACTTAAACAAGAGTTATTTTTCTCGCTAAAATATTTATATTTATTTTACATTTTACAAATATATTAATATTTAATTTCATTAAACGCATTTCTACAAAATAATCCATATACACAAACTTTATTATCATAATTAAACTAGTTGCAATATTTTCTAAATAAAAATTACTTAAAGTGTGTTTTTTACGTAAATCTTTATCATAAGTTGAAATGTCTACAACACTGTAACAAATATTGTTTCGGAATATTTTATTTCCTTTTGTTAGTGCACGGTAAATTTTTAATTACAGAAAAATATATTTTGTTTTTATAAATTGACAAATTAAATTAAAAAAGTAGGTGTATGTTAGGTTTTTGTAAATTAATTCTAGAATCAACAAAAATCTAATCTTAATGCTAAAACATATAATAAGAGTAATATGTAAAGTTTTCACAAATGAAGAAAAATACATTTTTATATGTTTTCTTTTTTTTAAATAAAAGATTTTATAATATTTTCAATTGAAACAAGGTAATTTTTTATAATAATTATTCTTAAAACTGAGGATATAAAAATGGAATTAAAATTCACAGAAAGGAAAATTAAATAAAAAATTAGAGTTATTCTCTTTAATTACTACAATAAAATGTATGTTATTAAAATTTTATTTAAATACTTATAAGATAAATCAGTGGAATTAGAATTAATAATAATTCCAAATATGATTTTTTTTTGTATATGACTTAATTGATAAATTATTTTTCAACCCATTTGAGAAAAAGAAAGAAGAAAACTATAATATGTATTTATGTATTATAAGATATATACTTTGAAAATTTAATTCCAGTGTTAAATAGTATAAGAAAATAAAATAACACTTATACTTAATAATAATAATAATAATTAATAATTACACTTAACAGGGATTACATGAAATCAGAAGCTTCAATTAATCTAAATCATTAAATATGAAACCCTAATGTAAAATGTGAAGAGATATTTAGGAATTAGTATAGAGATTAAATTTAAAGTTTGTTTGTCACTCAATGGGGTCATTGATTAAGGGATAATAAAACCTGGGTATAAAACTTTAAAGGAGATTCCGAGATGTTACAAACATTCAAGCGCAAAGAAGGGTTCGAGCTCAGGAAGAATTCAGTTGAAAGCAAGAGCGCTAATCATTAGGCTACAAATTTATTAAAATTCAATAGGAATGTATACATAGTGATTGTAGTTAACAATTAGAGTAACAAATCACATCTACACACACACCATTGACCGGAGAAAGATACCTTGCAAACATTATAACTATGTTAGGAACATTTGCTTGGTATTAAGTTTAATGTCATCATAAATCTCTGAGTCATTGTTGAATGCTTACAACTCTTGCATAAATTGCGACACAGACATATTTTTAAGAAGTTGATGGACTCAATGAGTGACATTTTGCTTAACATTTCAAATGTATAACATTGATGAAAAAGTGTGACATCAAAAGTGAAAAAGTTCTTACTTCATACATATTGCGAACGATTGTTCTATATTGATAGTGATTGTAGCATAAAACAGTGAGAGTACTTTTAGTTGAATCGACAAATTTACCTTCATACTGAACTAATTCATACAATAGTTATTCATTGTTTTAAGTAATGAGTCAGTGAATATGCATTCAGCTGCATACGATAATTTATGACATATTTCGTCATCATTGCACAAATATTCCCAATTAATTGAGTTGTTATGTTTATGTACAATATTTTTTATCAACTTTAAATTTTATTAGAACAAAAATTTGAAGATAAAACTTTGACTAATATTCCTTAATATTATTTTAGTTACCTATGACTTTCAAACGTAAAATGTTATTATTTATCTCCATTAATGTCACATATAATAAAATTTAAAATCAGGTGATCAGAATAAATATTATTAATTATGAACTCTGATTTTTTATTTTATAGGAAGAATATTTTCCTACATGTGTAAAAGCATGTTTTTCAGTTGCTAAGTCCAGCATATTTTCTACGTGTTTACAACAATTACAATATATGCTAAAATTTAAGTAGAGAGAAATATGTTGCAACCAATTTGACGTTACTCAATAGATAGTCCAAAAGTGGAAGCATGTCTTGTAATATTTGTGACGCATTTTGTACTAATAAGACATCTTATGTATATTGGACTATACTCAAATTTCCTCTTGGAGCAAAAAAAAATAAATAAATTTGAACCATATACCCCATAATACTATCAAACACAGCGCAAGAAAAACATTTCCTCTACAGTTATTTATATTAAACCTTTGGCTTTTCATTTCAACGAGAGGCTTGATTACAGTTCTATTGTAAATCCAATGAAACAAATGATTCAAAGACCATTTTCGTATGTTTTTTGTAAGAGCATGTACAATCAAGAATAGATTTTGGAATAATTGAATAGCACATTATTTGTATAGATCTTTCTAATTAAGACTGTCATTTGTTCAGATGTTTTCATCTACTTAATTTTCTCAAAATATTTTGCATAGTATGCAAATTTTTCTAAAATTTGCCCTGACATAAAATATTCTTTTTTTTTATCTGTATTTCATCTGCTATCACCGAAAATTTTTATTTCACAAGATTTGCGTTACCATTATAGAAAATTTCCTAATCATGCTTCTGGCTCTTTTTTTGTTGATTGTCTCAACTTTGAATATAAGAAACTAATATATTTTAAAATATAAGAAAAAGTGTTTTGGTTGTTAAGAACTATTTTAAACACAGACTATGAAGTTAAAGAAAAATAAATAATAGTTTTGCTTTTTTTTTTAGCTGAAAAGGTAGACTGGACCCTAATGTTTCGTTTTCATTCATATAGTTCACCCTGTGAAATCGTTAAAATTTACTTTAATCCACAAAATGTTCAAACATTCGATTAAAAAGAATATTAGTTGCTATAAACATTTTATTAATGTTCACAAGTTAATTGTATAATTACTTTAAATACACTCTATAACAAAAAAAAATCTATGCACCAAGAAGGATTTGTGCGATTGAGACGAAAATTTGTGGATGAAAAGGCAATGTACAGAATAGTAAATGATTAAAATTCAGAGCAATTGAATAATTTATTTCAGAGTTAAGTAACAGGTTCAATAAGTGGTTGTCCTGCCTCTAGTCTGGATACATGGCATGGTGTAGATCGATTTGTTCCCAGATGATCTCCTGTGGTATTTTCTGTCAAATTATCTGCAATTGTCGAACGAGGTCATAAACATTCTATGCCAGATGCAATCGCCTTCCCATCAAATCCAAGATATGCTCAACGGGAGAGAGACCTGGCAGGCCAAGATTTGACAAGTTTGCAGACAATTTATAGAAACATGTGACGTATGTGATGTGGCATTTTCCTGCTAAAAAACCACATCAGGATGCTGCAAAAGGATCGGTAGCAAAACAAGCTAAAGGATGTCGTCGACTTACCCCTGTGCAGTAAGTATACCTCCAATGGTGACCAATGGGGTCAAGCAGTCAAAGAAAATGGCACCCCAGGCCATAATGCCTTATTGAGGACTGGTGTGGCGTGCAATAAGGAAAACAGGACTGTGCGTCTCCATATACGTCTTCGATGATCTTCAGGATACAGTTAGAAGTGAGATTTGTCGCTAAAGACTAGACGTTCTTAGTTGAGATCATTCCAACCTAATTGAGCCAGGCACCAATGTAATCTGGCTCGGCATCGTGCAGGCGTGAGTGGCAGGTGGCGTAACAGTCAGTGCGAGTGTAGATTTCATTCTCTGAACCGTCTGTGAATGGTCATGGTGGACAATGGTGTTTGGGTTGAACGTCTGATGGTTAATAGAGATGAAGAAGGCACTGTGATATCTGATCGGACAATCACTCAGTCCTTCCGATCTATTGTAGCATTAGGTCAACAGCTACCATCCTGAAGCTGAACTCTGCCACTTTCCACCTATCCTTTCCAGCCTCTTTGAATTGTCACATCGTTTCGAGTGAAATGATGAGCGATTCTCCCATTTGTCCAACCAGCCTCTTTCAATCCAATGATACATCTGCCAAACTTTGGAAG
This sequence comes from Latrodectus elegans, assembly GCA_030067965.1. Taxonomy (NCBI): domain Eukaryota; kingdom Metazoa; phylum Arthropoda; class Arachnida; order Araneae; family Theridiidae; genus Latrodectus; species Latrodectus elegans. The sequence continues at coordinate 28,658,027 of CM057820.1, read as the reverse complement.
TTGCTCGTAATGAGCACAAATCCTGCAATGAGGCATTTTTTAAGTTGTTGAAAGGTAATCAGAATCGCAAGCTCAAACCGGAAGTTTTAACAACCCTTGAAGAATTGTTCCTTCTATACGTCTGCTGGATGGACAGTTCTGATGCGCTAGATATCAACCTATTCATTCATTGGACACCAAAACTTTAATCATTTGCATATCTGTTCAAAACATTCATGCATACGAAATTTCAAAGCATTCAGGTGATTGCTTCTTGGTGCATCGATTTTTTGTTATCGAGTATATTTACAATTAAACACTGACTATTATCCTTATCATCACTTATCTTTCACTAAAACATTTGAATATATACACATGATATATATATATATATATATATATATATATATTGTATCCGGTGGTTGTAGGTTTAATAAAAACAGAATTAGTGTAATAATAATTTAATTACTAAGATTTAAGGCATGATTAAAATACACCCTAAGAGTTCAAAATCAAATTCCTAACTCACTGTCTTTCTTCTCCCCGCTCGTTGCGTTCTCGGAAAGTAAGAGAGAGAGTGACGTGTCCCAATATTAATATATGTATAATATATATATGTATATGTATAATATATATATATATATATATATATATATATATATATATATATATATATATATATATATATATATATATATATATATATATATATATATATATATATATATATATATATATATATATATACACAATGAGGAATTTTTAAAGTTGTTGAAAGGTAATCAGAAATTCAATCTCAAACCGAAAGTTTTAACAACTGTTGAAGAATTGCTCCTTATATACGTCTGCTTGATGCGCATCAGAACTATGCATCCAGTAGACGTATATAAGGAGCAATTCTTCAACATATTATGTATATATATATATATATATGTGTGTGTGTGTGTGTATGTATGTATATATATATTGTCTCAAATGATGTGACTTTATTTTGCTTAATTTAAAAGTCTCACTAATTACAATACAATATATTTAATATCTGCTATTTTGGAGAAAATATATTTAAAAAGAATTGAAAATTGTACTTTTTTTGGAAAGCAAACAGGCATTTGCTAATTTTTGATTTGCTTAGAAACCTATAAGAATACATGAAAACTAACATAATCTGAAAAAGTAAGGTATTCAAATTATGCAGATATATTAAAACATTTTTCTAATATTACTATAAATATATTTCTTTTATAAATTACCATCAGTTTCTATAAAAATCATTTGTTAAGTTTTAAATTTGTCATATATAGTTCAAAATTTTAGCTTCATTATACTATTTGATTTTTAAATTGATGTTCAATATTTTTCGATCAAATTATTTCAAATTTTCACAATTTATTTTTGTTTTAAATCTATAAATTTTTATATTTAATATTTTAATTTTTCATTTCATATTCATTTATAAAATGTGAGTAATTTTTACCATAAAATTGCATTTTGGTTTCTTAATATAAAATCAACAATTTATATTTTATCATTTCATTCCTAATGGCTCAGTTATATTTTAATATTCTTTACGAATTTTTGGAAATTTTGCTTAGAAATTTCAAAATTTGATGTTTAGGATTCTGATAACATACTATGAGGAAATGTTTTTTGTATTTAACTACGATATTTCTTTAAAAGAATCGAAAATCTCTAATTGAAGATCAAATTTTAAACAAACATGTCTCCTTATGTATTTTTCTTCATATAGATTTACAGACACTAAGTTTAAGAGTATTCTTCGCTTGTTTAGCCTTTAAATGTGCTAGTAGTATATATATATATATATATATATATATATATATATATATATATATATATATATATATATATATATATATATATATATATATATATATATATATATATATATATATATATATATATATATATATATATATATATATATATATATATATATGTATATATATATATATATATATATCTTCTTTTAAAAATTTTTTCAAGTATAGTTAAATATAGAGAGATAAATTGATAAATAGATATGTGCTTTCTATTTTTTTATAAATTGAATTTCTGTATATTTTAATTTTTGGATATAGTAAATATAATCTTAAAATTTTAATCTGTAATTTTATGTACCAACAAATGAAATTAAAAATCAAATGTAAATGAAAAGTTATGAAGGTGTCTTAAAACCTTTCAAACTATTACAAACACGTCTCCTTTTTCGTTAAAATTATAAAAATTTTAGAAGAAAATTTTATTTAATTTTGTTTTTTGTTGCATTCATCCTGATTACTTTAATAAGAAGGAAGAAGCAGATTTACTTAAAAAAGGAAATTTTGTGGTTTTGAAAAAGAATTTAAATCATAAGGATTATCTGTTTTTATGATCATTCTTTAAAATATCATGTTACAGATATCAACGTCACTTGCAAAAACATTTCATTGATTTAAATGCATCTACTATAAATATTTTTGAAATAAATTTTACGTATATACAGAATGAAATGCGTTTTTATTTTTTGTAAAAGATTTTTGTTTATAATCTATCGAAAAATATATTCACTTTGAACCATATTCTGAAGATCATTTTGGTTTCTTATTTTAGTTAAGCAAATCAAAATCTCTCTATTAGTATAATAAGCTGAAAGACAGAAAACAACATCTGATATAAGCCTATAAGTGCAAGTGAGAGGAAAATGCATTAAAAATAAATCAATACATTGAACAGTCCAAACATAACACAAAGGGCAGATGGGAAAACTCTTAAATAGATTTCCATCCATACAATAAAATATTATTTTGTTTTTAAATGGCTTTGAACATAGCTTAGCGGTCAGTGTTTGCTAAATGAAGAAGAGTCCTATAGATAAATAAATAAAATTATTGCTTCCGCTCAAGATTATGATTGATAAATAGAAAACCCATGAAAACCTCCAAACCCAAAATACGACAAAAATAAGGGTTGAAAAAACTTTATAATAACAATATATTATAAAGCATTTTTCCAGGTTAAGCAGATTTATTACGGCTTAGAAGAAATAATTCATTTAAAATGCATTATGACGAAGCAGAACTTTTTCACAGGACGATTAGAAGAAACGCAACTATAGACAACTAATCCCAAATGTTTATCTTGGGAGATTAAAATTGCAGTTGATATAAAATATACTATATATTTTATCAATGATAAAAGGATACTAATTGGTACAGTTCGGCATTCCTAATAACTACTAATTGTTAAATTCTGCTACAATTACTGTTTGAATTATCGAGATGATAGTTCATCCACAATGCTATGGTTCATAATCCCAAACCCAAAATACAGACTTTAGTAATTTTTCTAAGGTTTACAAGAGAATTATTTAATGCAACGTCCTTTGCTGGTATAAATTTATAAAAAAAATATTGTTCACATATATATTGCATTACAAAAAGCTACTTCACATTTATAACATTAATTCTTTTAGGATCACATTGAGTTTCTTGGATGCATTCCCATATTTGTGAAATTCATGCAATATAATTTTGGGATGATTCTGAATATATTGAGAAGAGTTGTGCTAGGCTAAAGGCAAATTGCAATTTCCATTGCAGTCTAGTTATTTTAATTTATATAGAGATTATTTTATTTATAAATCTGACTGAATAGAGTTCATGATATTCATTTTGAAAATTGTCTTTGATCATGAGTTTATTTTAAGAAAATAGATTCATTAACGTATCCATTATTAAATATTCCTTTAAAGAAATTTAGAATTTATTGTTTTATGGTAAAATATTTATAATTTATATACTGTGTTGCCTGCCTTTAATTTATATACTGTATACATTTACTGTATTTATATATTATATATATTCTATATTTTTACTAAGTTATGACATTAACAAAAATTGAGGACATTTATAATGCCTGTTATGGAATATTTTTATTTACTTTTTAGGAGATTTGTTGTACAAAATTATAACAAATTTTACACTTATGTACAGGAGACACATTTCTTTCCATAATAACATAAATATTTCTTAGTCAAGAATATTTTACACACTGTATTAAACTTGCATTAATATTGTAATAAAAATTCCATTAAGCATGTATTGAAACTCATTCTTCCAGTTTTACATACTTAGAAGCGTATACTAGAATAAATATAAAGAAAAATAAACTGTCTTTTTGAATTTAATATTAAAATAAAAATAAAATTGAATAAAAAAGAGACAATTAGAAGAGGCAAAAATGATATGTCTGCTTTGTTTATAATTAAAGGTCAATTTTTGTTTATGATAGCAAATCCATACAATGAGATACATTTTACAAGAGATTTCAAAACTTTGAAAACAACAAAACCCAAGATTAGAATTGAGACCCATGTACTGTTGAGCAAATGGCACAAATCTATTCATCTTCTAGTAGTTTGATCGCAAAAAATTAGGTGCGTTATAAAATCATTTTTAGAACCTGATTGTTTTGCACTTCAATTTAAAAATTTTCAAATTTATATACGTGTAAAAATCATCATTAATTTGATAAAAAGGCTACTTTGTATTATGAAAGTCAATGATAAAAATGTTGCCACGTAATTAAATGTTTAGTGCATAATTTCTAATAACATTATAAAGGTTTTAAGGTTTGGATAAGGTATTCCCTCTTAAAAGTAAAATTATAGATTTTTTATTTATTATATTGAAATCACTGTACATCCATTCGTATTAATTCATATAAATATTTCATATATATATATATATATATATATATATATATATATATATATATATATATAGATATATATATATATATATATATATATATATACATACATAGAGAAGAGTAATTTAGATGATACGTATTCACACACACAGAGATTTTAAAGCATACTTATCATCATATAATCAAAGTAAGGGACATTTTAATTACTATGCAATATAAATAATTGTAAGCATAGAATTTCTCATTTTAAAAGCACATACTAACTTTTAATTATTAATGAAAAAATAAGATTATGATACACGTTCGCATTAAATGAAATATTGACGCATTTGCTATCGTTGTCATGACAACAGTTTTCAGCTGGAGTTGAAATACCAATGGATACGTAATTCATTAAGCAAGCTGTTAGCTTAATTGAACCTAAACTTAAATCGTAAAATAGCGAAATAAGAATGACTGGCATGAACCATTTGTGAATGTGTGTGTGTGTTCTTATTAGAGACGTTAAATTTGTATAGAAAGAACGTTAAGCATTTGTATCGATTACTTAGTGTAAATAAAGAAAAGCATTATTTGCAATTTTTATGCAAATGTATGTCTTGTTTTATAGATAAACATTACGAAACCTAGCAGTATTATGTAAAGGAAGACAAAAATCATTTTATTATTATCTTTATGAAAAACACATTTTTTTTTCTGTGATTTATTTCATCAATATCTATGTTTTTAATCTATAATTTTTAATAAGTACAAACTGTTCTATAAAATTAGTTGTGAAAATAATTCAGTGTATATGATGTCAAATCAATTGTAATTATTATACTCACAAAAAAAATTGTATTTGTAGCTAATAATACATTCTAGAAATTTTAAAGTTTTTTCAAATGATAATAAATGTATACCTTTTTATACAATTTTTATTAATATATATATATTCATGCATCTGTATGTGTGTAGTTTTATGTACATATATATATATATATATATATATATATATATATATATATATATATATATATATATAAATATATATATATAAATATATATATATATATATATATATATATATATATATATATATATATATATATATATATATATATATATATATATATATATATATATATATATATATATATATATATATATATATATATATATATATATATATATGTATGTATGTATATATATATATATACATGTATGTCCTAAGTGTAATAAAGAATGTTTCATTAATATTTTGAGGAAAAGCATATAGAAAATTCCCTCCTTTTCAATTTTATATAACTGATATTACATATATTTAGAAGCTAAATCCACCATGCTATTTTCATTGATTTTTTTAAATTTTACAAAAAAAGGAATATCTTCTTAAAGATACAAAAGAATATCTTCTTAAAGATACAAAAGAATATCTTCTTAAAGATACAAAAGAATATCTTCTTAAAGATACAAAAGAATATCTTCTTAAAGATACCGTTTTCGTTACTTGCAAAAAAAGTTGTTATTGAAGAGAATTTAGGATTTCCTTTAATACTTGCGACACTTGAACACAATATTAAATTTTACATGACGCATTAAATTAAATTTGTTATTACTTGAAAGTGGGGATAATATTCTACATTAACAACTTTTTTGAGGTATTTCAATTATTTAGTTATCATTATATAAGAGACATAATCATCATCTAATTTTACTTCAAATAATTTTTCTATGTGACATCAAAATCAAGTCGTACTTAAACATTATAAACAAAAACAATAATCCAATTATATTAAGGATTTCACACAGTTAATTCACATCGAAAACTTTATTAATGTAAGCTCAATTATGCTCATTCATTATATTAGTTGCAGTTTAAGATTCATCGATGATTAAATAAGCTAAAATAAGCTGTTTTTATTAGATATGTTATAACTTTTACTTTGAAATTTTTAGTCATCATGAATTTTTATTTAAAAATTTTATCATTTCATAACAAATTCATAATCATAGCAAAAATAATTTTCTCATTAGATATTATGAAAGTGATATAATAATTATACATTGTTTAGAAATTCATTTCAGAGCAATATCTTCTATTTTGTTAAAACTACTTAATATCTGGATTTATTTAAATAAGAATTTAAATTAAAGAAATAGTTTCAAATACAATATTTTTCGGCAGTCATATATTGTTAATGATATTTACCATTTATTATCTGTATGCATTTCTAAATAGATAAACAATCCTTTAAGCAATCCGTTTTCACTTAAAGTTTGTTTTTAATCTCTTAAGTTAAGATCAGGTGAAATAAATTTAATTTCTAACTCAGAACATACAAATTATGGAAAGTTTTAAGGTTTTAGATGACTTTTTCTTAGGATACTATACAAATACAAACGGTCCATTACATTATAAAATATAATATTACAATAAATATGAAGATATAAATGCAAATATTTTATCTTCTGTTGAAGAACTGTTAAATGCTGAAAAGAGCCCGTAAATTTACATGAATTTCTATATAGAATATTTATAAATAACTAAATAATGGAAATTTTTTTGGTATTTAAAAAGAGAAGACGCTTCACTACTCACTGCCCAACTTGTATAGTGGTCAGCGTGCCGGACAGTGGATAAGGAGATCCTGGGTGCCTTTGTCCTTTCCTTGTCTGAATGGTTTGTGAATGGTTGCCGACACTATAAACGTGTACCAATGGCATGTGTGTACTCAGGAAATCGAACTCCACACCAAATATGGTTCAGTTGAAAAAGTTAAGCAGCGCATCCCATAATTGGAGCCTAGCTGGCACATGACAACAACAATTTCAATACTCAACTATGCTGTTATAGTATGGTATTTTATTTCATTTTTCATATCAGCTTAATCAGGCAAGAATCGTTTCGTAAATTAATTACTACTACTTTTACATTTTTGGTAAAACTTCTTTTAGATAAGGATTCTCAAGTTTTATCCCAGTGAAGAATATTTTATAAGAATGCTAATATTAACTTGGGTTATAAAAGTAAGTCAAATAAAAAAAGTAAAAGGAATAAAAATGCGTTACGTATTTCATAAGGTATCGAAGCCAACCTAACTGTCAAAAACTTAACTGTATGTGATTTCAATATCCTTTACTTAAATATCCACCAGAAGGAGTTTCACAAATATTGGTCCTTTGTTTTGTCACAATTGAAAGAACTCCGAAATCTCTCAAACACGCTCTTTTATACACATGCATGAAAGAAGGCTAGCATTATCATCTATCTTCTGACTTACATTAAACATATTTGTGATTAGATGAATAATATTTGATCTGAAAAGCATGCTTTTAACAATTGTCAACGGTAAATTCTAGCGGTATTTTAAAAATGATAGTACATATGAACTATTTGCTCCATTTCGATTAGGCACATGTGAAATATAACTTCTGCTTGATGAATTTTTTGTTGCTAAAGAAGTAATTGCTAGAATTTACTGGCATTTACTTCAGAACTAAGCTGTTAGAATCCAGCGGTTCAGTGATGTTTTAAATTTAAAAAAATTAAAATCCGGTGTCCTACAACACGTATAAGAAAAGGAAGTTTAAATCTCCTATTATACTTCTAAGTATATTGATCAAAGCTCAATTGAAGAGTTAGCACTCTACCTTTCAGGTGAACAGTTCTTGGTTTCAACTCCCATCTGAGACTGGAAGCTAATATTGATCATCAATTTGCCTTAATTTTTCTAAGGAGAAAGTGTGTGTTAGCATAAAAAACAACTTAAGGTTATCATAATATTACTATGGTAAAAACAACGAGACAGTCGCAAAGCTTTGAATCATTTTTATGACTCATGGTTAATCCCCATTTAGAAAAAGTGTAAAATTAAAACATAACTTAAAATATACAATTCGGGAGAAATGTTATTAATTAATATACTGTCACAAGTTCTGTTATATTATTCACTCTGATAAAAGTTTTGCAACAACACAGTGTTAAACTATATCGCTGAAAAATAATAATTAAAAACGAAAATTTTTAATGTTGGCGTAAGATAGGCATTAGTCTTAAGATTTAAAAAAGATTATTTACAAATAATATAATCAGTAATTTAAAATTCTGTTAACTAGGGTAAGTTTAAAAATTAAAATTATCCTTGCTTATTTAAGCTAACCATAAAATGAATGTTTTGTCTTTTATTTTTCATTTTGATTTATTTTCTCTTCTATTGTCAACGTGTTAATGGCTTGAATCAATGGAAAAAGGTTTCTCAAACCAATCTTTATATAAGAAATCATTTCACCAACAAAATGAGCTTCCATAATATTTTCAGACATTTGTTCTAGAATTTAGCCTTGTTTGCTGCTGCTCGAAGAATACGTTTGAAGACATACAGCAAATTCCACAGTAAGTTGGATTTACGACGTCACCTCAATACGGTGTCCTAATTAATTATGTGTGTTTGTTGCAGATAAAACATTATGGATAATTTAAACACATAAGTAAGGATTGCAACAAAGTGGAGTAATCATAATCTGAAATGGAACAAAAGAAACAACCAACTTTATGGTTAAAAAAATAAAGTGCTATAAATTTCACCTTAAGCAGAAAAAAAGTAGCATTTATTTTTTCCTTCCAATTTAATCCTTACATTGTTACAATATTTCTTAAATATTTACAATAGTAAAAATGTTAATTAGAATATTGTGAATCCTTAACCAGATTTTTCCTCATAGTAATTAAAAAATCTATCAACATAAAGGATAAACAAACATTAAATAAAAAATAATGAAGAACAAACAAACTGATTAAAATTTTAGTTTAACAAGTAATGCCTGCTAATGAATTTGCAAAAATATAATCATTCTAAACGCTAACTTGATAAAGTTCAACGCCTAGACAATATTTCTCAAAGCATATTTTATTTTAAGACTAGTTCTTTACTAATATTCATGTTCTTTTTTGAAAGAAAATTGTAAGTCAGAATTTCTGAAAAAATCATCAGTGAAATTTTATTGATGATTCATGGAAAGCAGAAGTTAATAAGCATTCAAAATAAAATCTTAGGAGTATTCTTAACTTGTTTTATTCCTTTCATTAAAGATCAAAAGCTTTTTTTAAGTATATTCTTAAAAGTATGAATTTTAAATAGTCTCTTAATTGGAATCTTCATTTTAATAATATGTATTCATTAGTTGAATCTAAAATTAATATTTAATGATTTATTTAAATAAATTAAAAACTATAAATTATAAATTAAATTTATCAGGAAAGAAATTATCCTCAATAATTATTATTTTGCAAAAATATAATTGTTTTTTGGATGATTTAATATAATTTGCATAAATTTTTTGTTTCAGGGAATGTGAGCAGAGATTTCAAAAGCATTTTAGATTGAGAAAACACAGAATAAATAAAAAAATTCTAACAATAATGTTATATTTATTGTTATTTGCTAATTCAAAAATTTATTTCCTAATTATTTTATGAAAATAGTTTGTTATAATTAGTAATTTTTTATATTATTTATACTAAATACTTACAAATATCAACTATTGTAATAAATATAATGCAGCTAATATCATGTATGCATAACTTTTTCATGCCCCATAAACTGTATGATATTTGGTTATTTCTCTTAAATAAATTAATATGATTATGAAAATAAAAGTAAAGATACTCTTTTAATACTTTTATAGAAAAAAGCTTTTAAAAAGTTATTAAATCAGAAATTTCTCATGTGATTGAAAATGCAAACCTCTACAAAGTTAGTATACGAAAATATCTATACATTGTGTCTCTGTAAGTAGTTGTAAAGTAAAGTAAACACTAGCAGAGGTCCCTGTACGTAACCCTGATAGATTTTTACCAGATTAACTGTAAGTAGTTGTAAAATCTAATGTTATACATTTGAGATCTATGATCTACATTTTTACTTTGCAATCTACATTTATATTTCCTTTTTTTAAAAGGCAATGCAGTACATTGTTTTTGCTATGAGAATTTCTATTTTAAGCCTTATTTTTGTGGTATGAAAATTTCATGCAATTCTATTCTTCATACAAATCCATTTCTAAATTCATATTGCTAATAAAATACATGACTTTATCATAAAATTTCTCAGCTTCTTATTACTGAAGCAAATAAGACTTTTCGAAAGAATTAATGTACACTATTCATGAGGACTCTGCTTTTCTCTAAGCCTAATTTATTTTCTTTGGTGGATGAATAAGATAAAATACTTTCGCAGCTGGAATAAGATTTCAGATGAGATAAAAAATGTGAATTTTGCCAACTTCATTGTAACAAAGATATCTACAATGATCTTCCAGATTTCAGATTCAGCTTAATAAGTGTGATTTTAAACAAAAAATGTGTTATCACAGTAGTACCATATATTCTGCTATAAAACGCACACTAATAATTAAACTATTTTGTTCTGCTGAATCTAGGTAAAATGTAGTCGGACATAAAATGAAAGATTTAAAATACAAGCAAAGCATAATTATTAGAAGGTAATTAGATTTCTACATGAAAATAAATAGAGTTGATTTAAGAAAAATTATTTACTTTATGAAATTAAGTATTTCTTATAACATTTCATTATATTTGTCATTTACTACATTTTCAAGATGGACCATTTAATCTGTTTCATCTAAAAATGACCGTTGAGCGACAGACAAACAAACAATCTGTTTCATCTTTTCACCGACTATTATTTCTGTATTTAATCGCAGAGAAATCAGTCGAATGGTTAGTGTTCTGATTTTTGGTTCAAAAGTTAGTGGGTTCAAATGACACTTTGTTCGTGGATATTGAGTGGTTCAGAAACCATTTTAAACTACAATTCTCAGACTAGTAATTAACTATGTCGTGAATAAAATGACATTGAGCAAGAAATTAAAATAAAATTTTGCGTAATTATTACTTAGCTTTCACTCCACCTGAAATGGCAAGTGTTACATATTCCAAAATTAAATTAGTTAATATTTCTCTTATCTGGATTAATTTCATTTCCCTCATTTGTTATCCGCGCACGCTATCTTTATAAATTGATGTAATACATTTGAACCCCCTTTAAAATGGGTTTCCATTTCTGACTTCTATGTTTCTATATTTTAAATTTTTTGAAATATAGAAACATAGAAGTCAGAAATGGGCACTAACTATTGAATGATTCCTTGATACGCACATTTAAAAACGGAACTAATGGTAATGATTTAACTGAAACATCTGGCACATGCTTATACACATCCAAATTATATTTTTTCACTAACTATCTGTTGGGTTCACTAACTATCTGTTGGGTTAATATGAGACTTTGTTCATGGATATTGAATAGTTCAGAATTACCAATTTAATTCAAGTGTCTGACACAAGCATATACACATCTGTATTATATTTTATCACTGTCATTGATGACGTGGTGACGTCATTGATGATGTGGTGACGTCATTGATGACGTGGAAAAAGGTACCGTTTTCTTTATACAAAGGCAGTGAATTCGAATCACAACCAAAATAAAGACTCGACTTTTTTACGTTATTAGCATTCCCGATTACTATGCTGTTGGTTCAGGATTCGAATACCGGCTTGGGCATAAATGTTCCATTTTCTCTCTCCCCTTGAGTTTCTTGTTCTTTATTCTGAATTTCGAATGAATATGGCTCACCTCACAAACTGGTTTGCGGTGGTGGAATGGTTGTAACTGGTTATATAATGATATCTAATATGTGGGTAGTGCTACTAGCCACCATGACTTGATTCACTGGTGACCATCGGGTAATTATAAACGAGTAAAAGTTATTGATTTGTTTCGCCGAAAATTAGTCACCAAGTGATTGTCGTTAAAAAGGCAGTTCACACACATAAACTATGTTGTGCTTGCTATATGATCCATGTGTAATAATGCTGTGAATAATGAGCTAAATCTGAGTGTCATCTTCTTGGTTCCTACTACGAATTAAACTTCTTAATTACAAGGAACCACTTTCGGAATCATGATTGCATGACCAATTGAGAGTCTCTATATAAAGCTGTATCACTTCTACCAGTTGTAATGCTGAAAAGGGAAAATCCTTACTCTGGCAAGCATTGAAAAAGAAATTTTTTTTTTATGAATTTCTTAAAATTATTCCTAAAACCATATCTTAATATATTCCAAATTTCAATATTTTAAAAAACCTTAAAGTAACCAAACATCTTGCCAAATATTTTTCAACCCTAATTTTATGTTTTTTGTTTATTTTTATTTTTATTTTAATTTTATTTTACTGAAATCTGTTCAAAAAATAATTGCGTGTCTAAATTTTGTAATACTTAATGAGCTAAAAGGTGTATCAATAAAATGAAAATTTTATGACCTATTATTTTTATGTGAACCATTTTCTTTAATATCACATCAGTTATTTTAATTTTGTACCACAACACACGTTACTGGACTTAATACTCATTTTGAATGTTTAAATGAAATGGCAGTGTAGGTAAGAAATTACATTTCTGAAAACTTTTTCAAATTGTTGTCTAGACTTTTCAAACAAAATTGGAGAAATTTAGCTTTCTTCTCATACACTAAACTATTCTCTGTGCCTTGAATCCATAATAAATAAACTTGAATCTATAAACCTACTCAAAATTCCCGTAATGTTCACGTACGTTTCAAACGGTCCATGTTTCTTGTTACAATTAATCAAATCTGGCGATTTTCAAGGATCATGATCACTACATTTTCATACAGTGTTTGGCAGTTTGTTACCATTTTTGATACATGGTATATTTATTTTTGGTTTTAACACCATTTACACTAATTATGAAACAATGTTTTTCTTAAGGAATTTTTTTTTTACTTTAAATATTATTACTCTCATATTTCCTAATTTATAGGCGAAATAAAGTATTTATTTACATTGAAATCTTTCTTCTTTTAAAAATTTCATCATTTGTTAAATTTTTGTCTTCTTTGTGGACCGTATGTTCACAAAGTAAAAATATAGAAAGATTAACATGAACAGAATCTATTTTATTTAAAATTGTTGGTATTTATCTTTGATGTGTTTATTTTAAATTATGATTCTTAATAAATGGCCACAGTTGAAGTACTTGATTCCTAATTCAGAAAAATATTGTTAAAAATGCTTATCAAACTGAAATGTTTCTTTTTATTTAAAAATATGTATTTCTGTTATATATATGATGCGTACAATTTAACATTGTTTTTAAAATTATTCAGTTCAACAAATATTTTTCTCTTATACACATGCACAATTGTCGGTGAAATGTTTTTTTAAATCTTATAATAAAATATTATAGTGTGGTAAAAACATATGAATTAGTTATTTCAAAAATTGAGAATATCGAAACACTGTCTGAAAAATTAAGAATATTGGACTGTATTAATTTTTGCTATTGTATTTTTGCTCATGCTAATTTCTAACTTCGATACACAAAAATATATTTATAAATAACATTAATTGTGACTCATTTTTTATATTCAAGCTATTGCAAAAATGTCATTATTATTATAAATGAAGTTAATTATCGGAGATAAACTAATCATGAATTAAATAAAAAATATGATTAAAATGTTTTCTTGAAAACAGATTCTTTGGTATAAATTTAAATATTATTACAAAATAACTTTTAAAATTATAGTAAAATGAATTTAAAAAAATCATTTTTAAAAATCTAAAGCATATGTACTATATTTTTTTAAACTTTTTTTTTATGTATATGGTAATTTCTTTCAAACCATAAACTAGTTATATGATAGTTAATACAGATTTAGTTTTACATTTTTCAGGAAATTTTTAAACATAAAGATTATAAGACATTGAGTTTTCATTTTAGTATTAAAAATGGATATACAGAATAGCTTACAGCAGAATGAAATGAAACCGCTTAAAGAAGGATGATTACTTTTCCTATTTGTTGCATATATTATTTGGGAAATTTAAAAACTATTTGCTTATTCTATGAGACAAGATGCTTCTTATACAGTGTGTTAATTTTTTGCCATGAATATTTATGACAGTATTTTCATTATTGGCTCATAAATATTTGTAATAAAATATGCATAGTTTAAAAAACATGCCCTACATTTTCCGATGAAATAATTTGTGGAGAAAAGTTTCACAATACTTTTATACTGAAAATTTGTTTTGGACAAAGACAAAGCATTGCAGTATAGCAGTTCATTTATTTATAATCTAAAGCAACTTACATTTTTTTCTAGTTTATTAATGTTCTTAAGGAAATTGTTAATAAATTTAGTGTTGAAAAGAAAAACATTACTTTTCTAATACCAAATCTTCCTCGTATATTATTTGAATCATTAATTGAAATTAAAATACGTAAAAATTATTGATTCTTTGTAAAATTTAAGATTTAAACCTCAGTGTTTGAATTATCAGGGAAATAATTATCTTGAATTTAACCAATTAGATTATACAGAAATTTCTTTCAAGGAATAAATTAGAAAACTGTCATAAAGCAATTACATTTTCCTTGCGACATTTAATTGTATATATATACACTTACCAGAAAAACTCTGCATACAAACACACAGTAAACACTTAAATATTTTACAGAGAATAAGTGTATATTGTGTCAATATTAATTCTATTTTTATATAAAGTTTTCCCTTAACAATTCATTAAATATTGTCAACAATTTCAGAAAGATAACATACACTATTTAAAAGTAACAATAATAGTAATTAAAAATTACACAAAAAGTTGGCAGAAAATGTTTGCGAAGAGATATACATTACATTGATATTAGAAATGTAATGTATTTTTTTAGCCTCACTGAGCTTTCTTATTCATTTTAACTCTGGTGGCAATGCAACAAATAGAATACAAAAACTTTTTTTTTTACATGATACAATATAATTTGCAAACAAGTAGACTTAAAATGGATTTTAAATGAAAAGAGACTGTTCCCGATGAAAAGAAAATCATCTTTAGACAAAGAATGAAGATAAAACTTATGGAGCCATTTTCGAAACCTGTTATCTTAAAACCTCGATATAACCAACCAACGAAGCTGACTTTGTGAGAAATTGTATGCATCCTAAAATCTTTAAGTTCAAATCCGATTATTACTGTATTTCGAATAGCATTTGATATTATAGAAATGTTAAAAAAATCTCATCATGAAAGTACTATTGCAAAATTCTGAAAAAATGTGGCTATAACGGCCGTGTAGCTAGTAGAAAGCTGTGTATTTAAAATAAAAAATAAGCAAAAACGTTTAAATTTTGAAAGTATATTAATAAAACTGATGAGTTTTTTGACAAAGTAATATTAAGCCCTTTGATGCAAAAGATATAACTTACATCAGAGGATGTAAGTTAGTAACTTTTGCATCAAAGGGCGTAAATTGGTATGGAGGAAACAAGGTACGGCTTTTGAAAAGCAAAATTTTGTGTCTACAGTTAAACAAGTTGGAGGGAGCGTAGTGATTTGGGGATGCATGAAAGTGAGTGGAGTTAATCGATTAACTTTTATATACTCAACATTTGATCATATGAAATATCTAAATTTATTAAAAATTAAAATTAGAAGATATACGATTTTGAATCTTGATGATGACTTTTTGTTTCAAGTAGACAATGATCTAAAACACACTGCCCACAAAAAATGATCTGGTTGTTGCACAATATCATATATCAGTTGCATACTCTCCCATAATGGCCAGACTTAAAGAACATTGAACATTTAGGGGCTTATTGTAACGTAATATTCGGCAATATAACACAATATCGGAAGATATGCTAAAAAGAGAAATTATGATGGAATGGAATAATATTTCATCAGCAGACACCACAAAACTAATTCTCTCTATGTTCAAACGATTGAAAGAGGTTCTTAGACATAAAGGTTTTCCAACCAGTCATTAAAATTTAGTTGACAACCCATTGAAGTTTGTTTTTAGAGACTTTTCTCATTTGAACGCAAACTTTCTCTGACTGCTTTTTATGTATTTTTCAATTTTTATTATGATTATTACTTCGAAACAATATGTGTTATCTTTCTGAAATTGTTGCTAATAGTTAAGGAATTGTTAAAGAAAATTATTATATAAAAATTGAAGTGATGTTGCCACAATAATGTACTTTTAATTTCTGCAGAATGTTTATCGTGAGTTTGTATCCAGACTTTTCTGGCAAGTGTTTATGAATATATAAAAAAAAAGAATCTCTTACAGCCTTCACTCTTGATTAATATTTAATGTAAATCTGAGAATTTACATTTTTAGATTTTTTAAACTTTTGTTAGATACTCCCAAATGAGAAAAATTATAGAAGAAATAAAAGAAAGATTTTACTCAATGATTTTCAAGATATTTAAAATTTCAAATTCAGAAATTGACAAACAATTAATAGAACATGAGAGATTTTAATTCAGTCAGATTACAAATAAAAGAAAAGAGTTGTTGTTAATTTAAAGATAAACCGTATATTTTCAGATATAATTTATTTTAATCTGTACATTGAAACTTAAAACTAGTGAACGCATAGTTATAATATTTTCAGTAATATAAGTTTTACTAAAAAACTGTTTTCTCACAGAAATCAAAGTAGGACTTATGGATTAACTTTTTTCCTACTCTTCAAATCAATTAATATAATTAATTAACATAATATAATAATAAGCTGATTAATATAATTAATTTCATATTAATGGTAAATATGAAAATATATGTTTACATTTCGGATTAATAATATTTTATCAGAAATACACGCTCAATTAAAAGAAATATTAAAGATAATTTATTCAAATTGGATGGCAACATATTTATTAGTTACAAAACAAAAGTATTAAATAAAGCTATAATTAAATTAATAGTATCTTTTATACATACATACATATATATATATATATATATATATATATATGTATGTATGTATGTATGTATATATATGTATATATATAAAAGCTATTTTTAAATTCCCTCTGTTTTCGTTTAATTAATTTTTTTATATGTTTCTTACATATAAAGTGCAATTTAATAAAACAATCTAGAAACCAATAAAAAATTAATTATTACCTAAACAAAATAATTAAAAAAAGTGCATCATACATATTATGAAGCATTATTTATCCAAATAAAAAGCATAGTTTGAAAAGTTCATTGTGCAATAAATAGAAAGCATTACCCAGAAATTGATTGACCCTAAGCTTTACACTCAAATGTGATGAATAAAAAAAGCAAATAAAACATTTTTTCAATTTATTTGGCACATTTTCTGTAAAAGACAATTTCCATTTCATATAAATACTTTCATTAAATGAAAAAGGCGTACTTTTGTTTTGTTTCATTTTAGTTCATTAGAACTTTTTTCAAAGCTTTTGCTAACAAGAGTTTTTAAAGAGCAAATGAAATATTAATTGGTATTTTTCATTTCCTAGTAATAATTGTTTTGCATTTTGATTAATAAAACAGAACTAAAATTTCTGAAGCTTTGTTTTATTCTTGTTAATATTTTTCAAAATAATTGAAACGTTTTTTTTTTTTCCAGAAATAAAATATGAATAGAAATACATTCTTTGTAATATGAACTATATATATATATATATATATATATATATATATATATATATATATATATATATATATATATATAAATTCTATTGTATCGATAAAGTTAATAATTATACAGAAATATATTAAATTGATTGATATTTCTACATTTTGAAAAGTTATAATTATATTATATTATGTATTATATATGTTAGCATATAATATAATATTTTTCTTAATAATTTAGTAATTTAAGAATATTTAATTCAAATAAATACATTTTCTAAATTAATTTCTATTTTTTTTTTTCTTGATTACTTACAAATGAAGCCTTAAACCGTAGATTGATTTACTGTAAGAATTATTTCTGATTTTTTCTATTTACTAAAATGTGTATATTTGCTCAAGAGAGTATGATTTCTTTAGATCTATGTTAAATCATATAAACTCAAAATTCTTATTCAAAAAATATTTTTGGAAATTATACAGAATATTAGTTGAAAACCATTAATATATTCAGCTGTAGATGATGCATTTTTTCTCAATTAAGACACAATTCTATATTATTGAAATAACTAAGCAGATTATACACTTTGCTTAGTTAGTATTTTTATTGCTCTTTTTTTAAAAAATAAGTGTCAGAATTATTTGATAATTATGTTTAAACAGTTATTTAGGAAATTTATATTTGATATGTGAATTTCCTGTAAATATAGGTTATGTATGTATTCCCAGAGATGAGAAAAACGTTTTGACACACCATTTATCTTAGGTTAATCTAAATCAAGTACAAAATTTTTATATTAATATTTCAAACTAAAATATTTTAATTGCTTAAAATATTTATATCTTAAACCTGTACGAATTATTTAAAATTTTCAAAATTTATAAGGCTTAAATATATTTCATTCGATAGCATGAGAGTGTTTTCACGAGTAAGATGAGATCTTAGCAATTATTGTAAGACAATTCAAGGTGATTATCTCTGCAATTATTGTATGTGTATTAAATGTTACCCTGACACGAAAATTTCGAAAATATAATAGAAATATTTCATTCAATAGCATAAAATAAATATTTGATTCATTCTGCATTATTGGGAAAAAGAAATTTTTTCTTAACTCCACATTAAAAATATTTCACTTTTGAATTTCCTAATAATTTAATATAGTGTATATTTTATTTGCTCAGAATTTTCTTGCTAATGAATTAATAATATCATGCTTAATTGTTTTATAATATTATTCAATACTAATATTTTATTTGGATATATTTTTAAACATAATATTTTTTGCATGATGATAAAATTAAATAAATATTATAATTTGCATTTAAACTATATATATTACAACTTAATGTATAATAAGATGTTTGAAATGATGATTCAATGAGTATTATGTATTTTATACCTTAGAAATACTTTTATTAAAATTTCTATTTCTGAAAATATTTTTTCTCTTTCTTTAAGAAGTTTTTAACAGATATTCTCAATCTTCTCTTTGTGTCACTGACATTCATACAAAATATGAACTATAAGAGTAATCTTAATCATCATATAAAGCAATTAAATTACAATTTTTTAAAAATTTAAATTTTTAATTTTTAAAAATTTATTGCATAGAAACAACATTTGAGGAGGATTAAAGAAGTTATGATAATATTCTGAAGATTATATAATATCACACGTATTTTAAAGTAATTAAAAATAAGTTTATAAGTCTTATCTCACAGTTTAATTTATTTTTAAATTTTGCTTCAGTATCATTTCTGTATACGATAATTTCTGACACAAATTAAACTAATTGAAAGAAATACGAAGGTAAACTTAATGGTAAATATTCCAAAATATAGTCAGGAATACTGTATTTTATTTATTGTGTATTTTCTATATATATATTATATTAATTATGTAATATTTTAAATTGATTACCATCTAACTATTAATAGACTAATGTCAAAATATTTAAATATCTAAACGTGGCCATGACAGTATTTATTTTTTAAGAAAATAAATACCTATATACTTGCTTGACTTTGAAATCTGTGCGGTCGACAGGATAACGTCCCAAGAGAAATCAATATGTACATACATTAAACAGGCACATTTTAACTAAGTGCTTTCACCCAATCTTTGAAGGAAATTTTAAGCGAAAATGACAAAGCAAAGCGTAAATAAATAAAAGATTCGAGTTCAAACTAAAGACATGCGGTTTTTAATCACTCCACCAAAAATATGGAGGAATTTATCATTTCTGAGGTGAAATAAAAGAGATAGTATATTGAATAACGATTAGGAGTATGAGTTCCAGTTTAAAGTAATATATATATCTATTTTTTTTTTTAAGACAACGAAATGACTTGAAGGAATTGAGAGTGTGCAGTTCCATTTGCGTTTTCAATTCAAAACACATTAGCAGAGCGATGGACTTCTCAATGCCTAAGAAGGATTTATTGCAGCGTTTTAAGTTATCAAATATTGCATTAAGGGAAGAGACGTAAAATTTTCGGCAGACTCCATTAGGAGTCAAAAGTAAAAGAGTGCGTAAATACCAACGCTTCTGGGAGTTGGGGGTGAAATATTTCTTAATTTAAGAACCGATCATGAGATAGCAAGTTTTGTAACTATTCTGTGCAAATATAACGAAATATTAATGTGAAAGCAAGGTGACAACCAAATCTTTCTAACGTCCATTTGATTGCATTTTCATATTTTAAGAGACATTTTGTGTTCTGAAACATTTGTTATTTATGCAAATGTTATAAATTTATAGAAACTTTACAAAAATTGATATTTTACATTAATTTAATAATTTTTCATTTAAGTTATTCACAAAAATCAAAAAACAAATCATTCGAAATAATTTTTAATCAGATTTTTTCGCCTTGCTTGCACGGATTTTGATATAATTATAAAAATATTGAAAATGTAATACTACCCCGATAATGGGAAAATGATATATATTAATATATTCGTCTAATTCAACAATAAAATATCTTTAATGACAAATTTTCTTATAGTATAGTAAGTTGGCAGTTAATGAAGGTATTAATACGAAAGATTTTTTTTTCAAAATATATGATAAGGTACTTACATTTATTATAGCTAATAAAAATGTATTTTTATATCCCTGTTAAAAGCAAGTTATTTTCTGCTTAAAATTGTTATTTTTTATTATCAATTTAAATTTTTCTCTAACTCATATTTGTTTTCCAATATAAATTTCTTCTATAACAGTAAAATTTTAAGTCAAGCAGAGAATATTTTTGTAATTAACAAGGAAGATTAATAATAAGATAATATTTCTATCATAAAATAAAACTTAATTTTTTGATCATAAAAATTTGCATCGTTTACAAAGTAATTTATAAAGTTAAAGCAAAACCGTTAGAAAAATTTTCAAATAATTTTTAAATACTCTTCATAGAAATATATTGAAAATCTTACGGTAAATATATTGTTTATAATATATTTTTACGGTATTTCTCATTTTCATTGTTTATTTATGTGTGTTGCTTTTTAAGTACAAAAATAATAAATTTCTTAAATCAAGGAAAGAAAATGTCACTTGATCACGATTAGTCTGCATATATTTAATTTATAAATATTGTAAAACTTTCAATATTTCTTTGCAGATAATTTTTGAAGGGATATACATTCTTTAACTTTTAAGAAAATGCTGAATACATTAGTGTGAATGCTATTCAAAATTCAGCATTTCACTAAATAAAGGGAATACGTTTTGACTTTTAATGTGAAAATATTTAGAAAATATTTATTAAATTTCAAATCAAAAGCATTATAATATCTCAATTATACTAATTTCTATTTTTAAATTAAAATTTAGTTTCTTAACTGAAATATGAAAATTAACATCGTGGTAGATTGAAGATATACTCCTCATAATTTTATATCACTATGTTTAATAAATTGTAATTTTTAATTAATTTGTAATTCTATCGAAAAAATGTACGTCTATTTGCAAATCGAGGTTAAAACTTTCCAAAGGAACATAAAAATTGATATTAAGATTGAAGAATGCCCTATATACTTGTTATATCTATTGAAATGTTTCTGACTATTAGACCCCAGGGAAATCGAAAAATATGAACATTTCAGAAATTGCCTTTAAGGAAAAATAAGAAAAGAATAAAAATTAAATTTGAACGAATTGCTGCTGTCTAAAACAATGTAAGACAACGAGAGGAACTCAAGGCGGGAATTAATGGCACTAACTGCGTATAAACTCCATTAGTAGGAGAACCATTAGGAAAAAAAATGTTATGTTTGCCTACTGTAGTAGGCTTCGAATAAACTAAAAGTAACAATTAAATATATAAAAAATGTATACTTTGGCCACAGTGTGTGTTCCATTACTGGTATGTATGTTCATTTATTATTAGGCATAAACTCTTCCTAACTGAAAAACTCATAAGCTATACTTTTATTTGGTTTCAAAGATAAGTATCTTCAAATATAAAAAAATAATTATTTTTAGTTCCATTAAAATTTAGTTTTATGAACGCTCGTTAAAGTTATAAAATTAGCATTACAATGAATTTTTAATTGGATGAAAAACATTAACCAAAAATGTGAGTAATCTTTGTGTTCCAAAATATTTAATCACATTGGACAATCAGACAATTTATTGCAAAGTTCAATTATTTATTACATATAATTGTTGTGAAATAATTTTTTCTATAATAGTTATGTCTTTCTGTATATTATGATAAATTACTTTTATTGTAATGACTGATTACATTAACATTAAGAGATTATTTAGTTGATACTTCATATTAAATGCAATAATCATCAATAGTATAATAACTAAGAAGGATATTTATGAAAAATTACAAATAAAGAATCAACATTAAACAAATGAAAGAAATTTATCATATAAAAACTAAAACAAATATGTATCAGTTTTGATATTTTCATAAAATAAGAAACCGCAACCATAACTGTTTTCAGAAATATATTTTATTTATATACTAAAATAACACACCCAGAAAACTAAACTCTGTTTAAAAATTTGGTTTAAATTTCTGTGTACTGAAATATTCGTCAGAGGAAAATTATTAAATAATATACTATTTATTTTAAACATTTATTAAATATTTTACTAATGACTAACTCAACAATAAATATTAAAATTGGTTAAATAAAAAAATAAAGAATATGTGAGATTTATATCAACTTGTATCCATTTTCAAACAGATATATGCTATTTTGTTACAAGAGAGAAAACGTAGTCTTTGAAATACATGGAGTTCATAATGAGAATTCTAATTTAAAATAACATTGCTCATTAATCATTATTAATCAAGAAGTCGAGTAAAACAGTTACACAGCTGCAAAATATGGCGATGAAATTGATTTTAACTATAAATAGAGTCGTTGTGGATTGGAAAACGATTACTTGTTCGTCATCGCCAGTTGGAATTTAAAGGTAAATGAGTTTAGTTAAGATGTGGCAGTAAATTTGTTCAAAGTACCTGTTAATTTAAATTCAGAAACCCCAGAACACTCACACATACATAGTTTTCCTTTTTAATTTGAGTTAGCATTACCTGAACGATTAAAATTCACGTTTCGGTCCCTAAAATATTTACAATAAGCAATTTTAACATATATTTCCAGCTATTGCAGATTTAAAATAAATAAATTTCTTAAATTAAGCTTTAGTACTAAAATATGCCGTAAATAACTCTATTTACAGTGCTGGGATAAAATTATCAACTTAGAGAAAAAACAATTTTACTTTCCATTTATATATTTTTTCTATTTCTATCTTCATTTAATTATTTATATCAAACTTTGCATTTTTAAATTATTATTTTAAATTATCAGTGAGTTTTGTTGATATAATTTTATTTAAGAACAATTTCTAATCATAATATTTTAAAATTTATATTTTAAAGCTTTATTTTGAAGGAAACGATTTAATTAGTTAATATTCCTTTGCTTATTATTCACTTATTCAAAACTGTTGAATACATTAACTAATTTAATATATATTAAATTAGCATATATATATATATATATATATATATATATATATATATATATATATATATATATATATATATATATATAGATAGATAGATAGATAGATAGATAGATTATCTGTTATTAGTTAACTTAATAACAGATATATAACATATTATTATATAATTATTTATATTTATTACCTGTATATAGAATTTAGAAAAAAATATGATTTGATTAAAAGACATCTAATTCTTGCTTATTATCTTTTTTTTTATAATATATTTATAAAAACCATTTTTGTATAATCTTAAAAATAACCTTACAAAAATTTGGTGATCATAATTACGTTAAATATAATTAATTATTAATTGAATGAAATAAATGAGTGAAACAGAAGTCACCCCTTATAAAATAATGATTTATCTGAACTTTGCATTTATTAAAATACTTTCTAACAATATAATTATACCAAACATTTCCATGGTAATTCTGTACCACTAATTTAAAAATATTTACAAGAATCAGTTTAACAAAAATTTATCTTTTAATTTTACGAAAGAAAAATACTTTAAGAATATGATAGATATATTTGCAAATCATTAAAACTATAATTTAATGAGATAACAATGTGTAAAGAAGGAATTTTGTTCGATTTCTATATATGTTTATTATGGAATTTGTTATTTGGGCTTAGTGTAAATATTCAAAGAGTAATGAAATTTTATTGATTAAGCCATAAATTTTCATAAGTATTCCGTTATTTATCGGTACAATCATTTGTAAGGTATTTCAATATTTGGTGTCCTAAAATAATAAATTTTCTATTATATATACGTATAAAGGGGTATTTTTATGGCAAAACAATGGTTTATATTTGGTTCCTACTTCATAATTTAATCCTATAGTTACGTCAACGATTTTCTTTAAAATTTTTAAGTGTTCTATATGCGGTTTATATCATAAAGAAACTTTTGAATACATTTAAAAAATCATGATGTATTTACGTAGCTATAAATCTATTAAACACAATTATAAATTTATTCTATCGCATATAAATTTTACTTATCTAATTAAAAGTTATTCATATTACACTATGGCCTTAAGTTGCCAAATCATTTAAAAGTAATGTGCAGGTATATTTATTTTTCACACTAATAGTTAATATTTATTGTTTTTTTAAAAATTTACCTATCCGTTACAATAACCATAACTCCTTTTTTGGCATTATATCATGTTAGAAACCAAAATGGATTAAAGTAACTACCATCAATTAAAAATATAAATTGCAAGAACTTTCAAATTTTAATTTAGCAAATCTTGTTGGTTTATTTCCATTTTTTTAGGAACATAATTATCTTTTTCCATTTTTATTTTTATTATTAAACATAAACTTATGTGTGATTATTAAACATAAACTTAGGTTTAGGAAAAATTGGCATCATCACCACTAAATAATAGTCCAAATTTCCGCATCCTATTCTCCTCATTTTATTTTTAACTTAAACACCAATTATCATGACCATTATACTTAAGAACAAGCACTTTTCACAATAATTTGTGCTAAGAATTCTTTAGTATTACTTCATTTGTTTATGAGCCAGACTTTGAAAACAATATAATACAACGAATAATAAATATGTTTTATAGATTTTAATTTTTAAATCAGTAATTATACCATTTAAGGTTTAAAATGGTTTTTAAGTTTTTAAAATATACATTTCATAAAAACAGTCTTCCCCATTTTAGCATTTCAATAATTTAAACTAATGATAACAGTGCCGATATATTTGAAATAGGTTACATTTTCTATGGTGTCATAATTAACTACTAAAATTTGTGGATTACAAGCATTAAATTAAGTCTATAATAGATATAAAGTAAAAGTTTGAAAATAAACTGAATAAAAGTAAAGAAATATAATCTTAATTTAGTAAGCTTCTAAATCGAGTAAATCATGGTAGACCAAAAAATATTGCCTTTGGCAGATATCCTGAATTTCAGAATATTTTGATTCGAAAAAAATAATAATTCATTAATATCACTGTATATTTTAAATATAAATTTATAAATGTTTAAGTTCAGAAGAATTTCTCAAAACATTTCAGAAATAAAGTGTTTTACATATTACATTGTTACAGCTTTTTATTAAATTATCCAATTCAAAATGGCTCTCAAGGGAAGAATTTTTGTATAAAATAGTAAAAAGTAATGTAAATCACAAACATTTGCACCAATAAAAAAGACTTTTTTTAAAAGTCCCTAAGCCTTTAGCAGAACATTTAAATCTCCTTTTTATCAATTAATATTATTTTGAGTGAATCTACTGGAATTATATATTTTCAATATACAAAAATCTCGGTAAAATTAACAAAATAAAACACTATTTAAGTTTTTCAATAATTATTCATTCACTTAAATATAACTAAGGAAAAACTTAAGAACTGATTTTCTGTTAGTAGTTTTATTTGACATATGACATACAATTTTAAAGCAGTAATAGTGTCAATTGTCTATCATAAAATTGTCTCTTTACCTAGAACAAAATAAAACAACATAAGATCTGCAAATATGTTTTTTATAAATTTTATACCGTGTAGTAAAAAGAAACATGAGTAGTTTCAAAATATTCCAAACTTGAATTTAATTGATCATTAAAGTATATTTTTTTTAACTAAATATGATCTCATGAGAGCAATAAATGTAACAAAAGCTTGATATTTTTTCATGCAAAAGTACTTCAAAGTACAAAGATTCAATTTTGAAAACGTGGTATTTTTGAAATCAAATCATTAGTTGCATAGTATCCGTTTTCACAAGAAATATAAATTAGTTTGCTAAGAATTACCACAATTTTCTTCGAAAACTTGATTTAATTGTAAGATTATATTTCCTGGTATTTTAATATTCTATTGTAAAGTGGGCTCAATAATGAACCATAAAAATGTGAAAAAAATTTATAAACTTTTAAATAAGAAAAAGAAATGTCGTTTTAAGAGCACACAAGTAAGTTATTCACGAATATAAAAATTTGTTTCATAAGAGGTTTATTGATTGTAATTGTTAATTTATCATAGTGCTAGAAAATGCTTTTTAATTTTAATGATTCAGACAATTCGGTATTAAAGTACAACATTATTTTGATTGTGTCAAGTATTTTAATTAAGTTAAAATTGAAGATCCGGTATAATTATATATTTCAATAAGACGATGTAATGATGAATGTAAATTTGCATTTTTTTTTGTTGAATCTTCATTTTAATTGTAATTTTGATAGTAAATTTTGTTTTTGAGGCTACTTAACGTCTAATTTTGCCTGATTGTAATGCAGTTTGTGTTAACTAAACAATGTTAATTGTAAACAATGCTGTTTTTTCTTAACTCTGTCATCATTATCATGCTTATTTTTCAAAACCATAATAATAAGAGGTTCCAGAGTTTTTAGTATAAGAGCTTTAGATTTTGTTGGAGTAGTATATGTATTTGTGTTTATATGTTTGTGTATCTTGTTTCTTTTCTTACCTGTTTCTTGAAAAAAATGGTCAAAAATACCAAAATAATCAAAGCATCTAATGAGGATGAGCATTAGTTTATTTTGATGTTTTTAGTTCTTACTTTCAAAAAGGTTGTAAAGTTGGATTATCAGGGTGTAGAAAGGTATTATACTTTTATTTGCAAATTGGCAGGTTGAAACCTGAGCTAATTAAAGGCAATGAGATAAGACTTGTTATTATTTTAACTTAGAGGAACTAATGCTCTGATTTTTATGTAGTGGGTTTATAAACTATAGTTTACAGAATTAAGCTATCCGAAATTTATTGAAATACTGTAAACTAAGCTCTTACATTTTGCATGATCTAATATAGATGACGTAAATTAAAATGGAACTCTGGTATTTCTTTGAAAGAATGAAGTTGCACAAGAGGAGTGGTGAATCGTTTCCAAAACGATGTAGGCAAGAGTACTCCAAGTGACCATCCTCATTCACCAACGAAATATCAAATGGATAGTCAGTATGCTCAGCAGCAAATCATAACTGATGAGTTGTAAGGCTTCACACAAGAAGCGTTATGGATTTTTTTTAAATTATTCAATGTATCAACACCTCCACGATAAACCAGAAGTTTTAAATGACCCTATAACCAGGAATAACACGAATTTAGATTCGGTGAATACCGCGGCTATGGATTAGGAAAGGAGTGGCAAATAATACTCTCCTGTGAAATGTTGGAGAAATAACGCCTTTAAAGACCCATGAATATGTGGAGGGGGGGCTATCGAGCTAGATGAAAATGATCGTCCTAAGTAACCACCTTCGTAACAGTTGAAGCTACGAAGGTGGTTACATCTACAGCAAGCAATGGTACTGATGGCCTATAACAGAAGATGAGACAAACCAAGATAGTAACCCATATTTAGTTTTAGTCAAGAATTGGCTTTAAAATTGCTTAATTCACAAGATAAAATATTGATATTTAAAATAACGATATGTTCAATAACAATTAATGGAAGGAATAATTGAAATTGATAGGGTGTCAAATCCATATAGTAAAACGAATACTGACTTACAAAAAGATATAGTGATTTAAGCTTGTCGTTAAGTAATCATTTAAAATATAAAGAAATTGATTTTTAAAAAGTATAATTGTTAAATTTTGAAATTATATTTTGATAAAATAATTTGATACTAAATGCTTCTATTGAATTTTTTTTTAATTTTAAAACGTGATTTTTAACCATTTTTAATAATTTAGTTTTTAATATACGTTTACAGTGATGTTTTTGTTAAATTCCTCGTAAAGTTTTTAAGACATAAATTTTGTTCTTACATACATAGTTTAATGTTACATTAAAACATTTTCAACTTTAACTGCTAAATAAAGAATTCAAAGTGTTATTTTTAATTATAGATAGAGAACAAAATATGGAGTTTAAAATTTTTCATTTATTTATTTTAGAATTTTTATAATATACATTTTGAAATTCCACTCTGCTATAGTCGTGTGTAATGTTCGAATCGAGAGTGATTTTGTGTGTGTGTGTGTTTGTTTGTTTGTTTCGTATATTTTATCGAAAATAACAAGACTTCTCTATAACTGAGTTTTGAGTAATATTTTTTAAATAATATTACAAGAAACAATATTACAACCTCATCTGTAAACTAATAAATAGTTACAAAATCATGTTGAATATATAAGAATGAATATTCTAAGACTATAATTATAGAGAGAAAATAATTAATAAAAATCACAATTATGCAAATTTACTACTCAATTGATAATTTTTCTAAAAAAAAAGCATATATTTACATGATATTATGTTTATTCTAGATAAAAACGTGATTAGAATTTTTCCATTCATTATTTTGTTCACATAATGTTGCTTTTTTAAAAATTTTTTCAATCAGAACACAACTTAAATTTGTAACTATTATTTATATTTGGTATATACTGTAATTATTTTTTCCTTATCATTAATTTTCAAGCAAAGATAATTTGAAGGATATAAATTAAAAACAATGAAATTAGATTGTGTTCTATCAAATGAAGATTAATACAACAATGACAGTTTGAACTAAAAAATTGTTATATAAGCGGGTATTTCAAACTCAATTTTAAAGTAAATCGAAACTACTAATCAAAAATTACTTCCTCCATTTTCCAAGAAAGCAATTAACAAATTTGAAACTCTACACTGCAATCAGAATAAACAGTGAAAGAGACTGGCACGTAAAATTGAAGCTATGAATTAGCAACTGCAAGATTTAACAACTAACGTAAAAGCTTAAATTAAATTCATAAATTACCAAAATGGAATTGTAACATTGTTACATTTAATATCTAATTTTAATGGTACAGAATAAAATTTTATACGTATACAAGAATTTATGAACATGATTCCAGTTTTTTTATTGATAAGTCAGATTCATTTTTCTTTTCAATTAAAATTACTTTAAAATTTCTTTAAGAATACGATTTTACTCTTAGTTAGAATTTTATAAAGAGTATAATAGACCATAATTTAGTTCTATAAAAATGTTATTATAAAATTTCCTAAGTTAAACATTGAATGTAAATGCTCATAAAGTCATCAACAACCAATCTATCACTGCAAATTCTTTATTGTTACAAATATATTTTTACCAATTGATCAATTAGTGAATATATTATAGTATCAAATATCATGAGAAATGATGTTACTAATTACTAATGAAATAATTAATTCAAATATACGTGTATAATGTGTGAAGAAAATGTATCTGTTTAGCATCATTTTTCAGTAACTTATGAAATATTAATTCAATTATTTGTAGGAAGATGAACAGAAAATTCTAAACTAAATTCCGTTATTTAACAGCTCTATATTGTGATAAAGGATGATTCTATGCAAAAGAGTGAAGCGTGAAACTATGCTAATAATTATTGAAATATATCAGTTCAATTATTGAAAGAATTTTATAGTGATTTAAATCCTTATTATGTCATTTTAACTGAAAAAGGAAAATAATAATTCATGAGAAATTTACTGAAATTGTTTTCCTACCATTAGATGTAAAATATGATTTGGTTTTTATTTCAAATTGATAAGAGCTTAAAAAATTATCGTTGTTTCAAATGAATATATAACTTTATTAGATATCATTAATTTGAAAAAATATTTTTATCGAATCATTTATTCCCATTTTTAATACAATTTATAAATATTTACCCTCAACTTGTTCCCAGTTTTATTAGTTTTAATGTTACGTGCATGAAATTGTGCATCATTACTTTTAAGCATGATGCGTTAATTAACGGACAGTGAGTAATTTCGCTGAGCTGGCTTAGTGTTTAATTAAATTTAATTAAACAATTGAAAGATTATTACATTTACAAGCTTTAGTATTTAATGAACATCTTTCTCTCTGAAGGAGAGGAAATTTTCCTCAGAAATTACTTTGGTGTCAGCATGTCAGGGAAAGATGATACTACAGTGAATATGGAAATTTTAAGAAGCTGATGAGAAATAAACATTATTTTAATTTAGACATTTACTTCAAATAAATCAATCATTATGTTGATTAAATTTAATTTTATAGTTTTTGTGTAGTTTCATTTCAATTTTCTAACTTAGACGTAAGAAGTTGGTTTTCATATTCTTATTGTATCTTCATTGAAAATCAAAAAAATAATAATAATAAAGAGAAGCGAGAGAAATTTTATATTTTTAGATATTTTAATTTGTTAATAAATGCGCACATATGTATGCAAAGTGCATAAAAATAATTAATTCTTAATTTAATTCTTGCAAAAGAAATGTTGTCCTTGCAAAAAATTAATCCTTACAAGAAAATCACTTACAAAACTGTTACTTTTTAATAATTTCATTGCATAAACTTTTGAATAAAAAAATATCTTTCACCTGTGTTTTTAAAAGTTTTACCTATATCTAATATAATAGCTATCGCAGTAAAATATGTACCTTAAAAATGATATGTAAAGAAAATGGGAACTGAGTACAATAATAAAAATAAGCCTAAGATAATTTCTTTATTAAAATTTTTACTGTCAGGATTAAAAATCAATAACTAGTTGAAATTTCATCATTTATTCATAATATTGAGAACCAGTGTGTTTTTTTATGAATATATAAATTATCGCTCAATTTAAAAATTTCTAATAATAACAAATAAGTAAAAGAAAATGTAGAGCGCAATTAATATCATTGAAAAATATTATTTTTTGAAAGTTCAAAGAACCAAGAAATGACTATAGAAATTTTTGGAAAATAAAATATTATTCCAAGCAAAATAAATAGGTATAAATATATTGAAGTTGTAAGTGTTTTATGGATTTCGTTTTATACTATAAATTTAAAACAATTTATCTAACACTAAACATGAAATTTGAAAATTAATTAAGCTAAATTTATTCTTAATAGTAGAATGTGTGTTTTTTTTCAGTACTTCAAGAGCAAAGTAATAATTGAATACCTTTAGGTAAATGTAATGCTTTACTGAGAAAATAAATATTCTGAAAAATAAAATAATCTTCATATTTGAATCATTCATCATTTCATGTTCGGAAAGACTATACTACTTAAGTGTAAATATTATTGTAACTTTAGAAAATATGTGTGAATAAAAAAAATAATGTTATAATATATTTAAATGTAATAATTTCTTAATTTTATACTCAAAATTGTTTGATTTACTTGAATTTTGAAACATTTTACTTCTTAGTGTTAAATAGTTTTAACATTATTTTTATGAAACAAATATTTTATTCATAAAGTTAAGCAATAACCAAACAAATCAATATGTGCGAATATAAAATAACTAATATATTTTTTCACATTCTTTATGTAATATTTAACAATATAGTGTTGTAGATTTTGCAGGGATAAGACTTATAAGTGTTCTTGAATAAATTTGATTGCTTAATCTTAAAATGTTTTTAGACAATTTTAATATTGCCATTACACCAACTATATGATACAGATTCCTTACAGAAACTATATAGACTACATAAAAACAGACACTTAAAATATGACTACTAGACTCATGTCAGAAGAAATTCAAAGTTATCTATATCTTTTTGCTCAAAGACGTATGATAAAAAGTTAATATGTATAATGGTGTATTATATTCTCTTTTCTAAAAGTAGCTCATCCCTAGTCAAGCCTTGTCCATTTTCAATGGTCCAAATATGTATTAACGAGACTTTGTATAGAATGCGCTTTATTTTGTTTGGCTTAATTGAAGGCATATTAAATAACAGCTCTCATTTTTACATAATTTATATTTTGAGCTGTCACTCGACATGTTATCAACAAGATTCAGGTATATCAAAATGTCACATATTTAAATGACATTTGATCAATAAATTACAGATTCTATTGACATTTCAAAAATGTTAATCATTCTGCAGGTTAATTAGCATTATTTTGCCAACATAATTTATATTATGTCACGTTAACATTTTTAAGAAACTATACAACATTTACATTTTTGTTTAAAACATCGAATTACCAGCAGCGGATAAATCATGTTTAAAATGTAAAATAATTTTTAAAAATACTAAAAATATCCATCACCAACAAATTTACATTTCGATATCACAAATATTCTTAAATCAACTTTAATATATAACGCATATATGAAATAAAATGATGTGCAAATTAATATTTTTATCATAAATATTTTGAAACACCACAAAATTCTTACTCAACAAGGAATTCCTCAAAATAATAATGAAGACCAATCTATTTTACCACTTGTAAATCTGTCTCAATTATATATCAAATGAATTGTATAACTCATGCGTAAATTAATA
Organism: Latrodectus elegans; assembly: GCA_030067965.1. Classification (NCBI taxonomy): domain Eukaryota; kingdom Metazoa; phylum Arthropoda; class Arachnida; order Araneae; family Theridiidae; genus Latrodectus; species Latrodectus elegans. The sequence goes on along the minus strand of CM057820.1, from coordinate 28,624,546 downwards.
CACTTAACATTAATATATTTAGTGACATAATGTGTGCGTTTTCAGTAATATTATGTTTGTTTAACAAACATTAAGCTATTTGAAACCAAGTATTACATTATTTTAGTTTGTAATTTTCTCAGCCATTTAAAATAAAGTGTCCCAAGCACCGACATCTTTATAATTAGTTCCGTACACATAAGAAGGGTTAGATAAGCAACTAGAAGCTGAGAGATGTAAATAACAGTACTCGCTATGGAACAGATAATGCAATCTGACGTATGCTAATTCTTCCACGTGACTACGAAGGAATGGAACTTCCTCGAAAAAGTTATTGAGGCAGATGATGGCGTTCGACTCTAAATTAACTGTTCTCAGAGATTACGGATGCATACATAACATTATGGAGAAGTAGAGGAAATGATTTTCCAGCGCTTTGGCAAACTGTTTATCTGTACGCGTATTAGAATGTGATAAGAGAATGGAAGTTAACATGCTTTCACACAGAATAATATAAGATACACTGATTCGTAATTTAATTAATTGAAAAAAAAACATTTAGACTTGTTCAAGCAGATTTCTCGAATTAAATTAAAATAAAGTAATATTAAAAACAAGAATGTGCTTAACTTTACCGTTTCAGAATGTTGCCATTGAAACTCCGGTTTATTAAAAAGTAAATCTAAACAAGTAATGCTTGGATTAGTTATTAATTACGAGACTTGAAGTAATTATTAATTATACTACTTAACATAGTAGTTAATTATAATTTTCTTGACATTCAGTATTTAACTACTTAAAATTACTTTCGATACTTAAGAGTACATGCTCTGTTTAAGATAATTTAATTTAAAACTTTTACTGGGAAATAATTAATAACAGGTTCAAGGAAGACTCATCAGAAGCTATTACTTTTCTAGTGTTAATAAGTATAGTTATATAGTTTCAGAATGGCAAAGTTATAGGTATTTATTTAAATCTTACTTTTGAATTTTACATCGAAGATTAAAAAGTTACATGATGTTACCTGCCAGTTACTTGAATTTTTTTCAAATAAGACTACTTTAACATTAGACGATTGTTTTATATGTTTCAAATGAATTTAATATTGATATAATACATTTAAAAGATATGCTCTTTTCATCAAAATATTTATCTTCAGCTATTAAAAATCGGTTTTGATAGCAATCATATTTATATATACAGAGTTAAATTATAAAAACTATATTATAATATTATATTATTTTTAGATTCTACTCACACAGATATATATATCTCTATTTCAGTGTATTACTTTCTTAAAGCCACCTTTTAAACGACAGAAAAGTTTTCTAATTTTTATGATGAATACAATGAGAGATTGGTGAAATATAATCTTTGATTTAAATTTTTCTTACTAATTGATATTTTAAATAGAAAATTTAATTGCTATAATAATAAGTTACATATATTTAATTTGTTGCTTATTTTACTAATTTGTTTTAACACAATGTGAAAGATATTTATTTATAGTTATGAAAAGCTTTGTGTGTCAACAGTAAGTTTTTTTATTATTTCAAACTAAATAATTTGTGTGTGTTATTCTGAATTTTGAAATCTCGTGCGTAAATCTGTTGTTATTGTAAACTAGAATCTTTTCAATTTCAAACTTGGAAAATATGGATTACAAATTTAAGATGTCAGAGTTTTAGATTTTTTGTACAAAATGTAAACATTTTTTTTGGTCTTTTTAAATAATGAAATTTCAAATTTGCTCTTTTATATTTCATTACATTTGATATTTTCATCATAGTACGTGTAGCATTAAGTATCTAAAAGGAGTAAGTTTGATAAATAATATTTAATTACATTATAAATGTTTATGTAATAACAAATATTAAAATCAGTTAAAACTCTAGGGAGAAATGTCAATATATTGTGGTTTCATCTCTTTTTCTTTTATTCAAATATTTTATATTGTATATTCTACAAATAGTTTATATTAAATAGTAAATGAATGAAACATCTGTTTAGGAAACTTATATTTTTAATTAATGAAGAGAGAGAGAGAGAGTGAGATTACTAAGATATATTAATGAAATAAAGAATTCACAAATTTTATTTTTTTCTCCGAAACTGAAAGATACTACTTCTTATCTTTTGTTCATAATATTATTTTTTTTACTTAAAATATATTATTTGATTTAGCATAATATCACTTTGTAATATTAAAAATATTATTTCTGGTTTGAATTCATCAATTCTAATTATATATATTATTGCAAATTCCTAAATTTTCCTTTTCTTGCAAAACTTCCAAAACGTATTATTATTTAAATAATAACTAAATTTTAAAAATTAAACATATATTAAATTGTAATGCTAAACTTGGATAAAGGAAACAAAGTACTTAATGTACCAATTTAACATACAAGTTTGTTTAACATATTGCAATTAATAAGTAATTTACAAACTAAGTTATTTTTTCCAAAATAAATAATTACGTTTTAGTATACTCACATTTAATTTACTGTGTAATTCATGTAAGATTATTGATAAAATCTGTTTGCATGTCAATTTAAATAAAACATACTTTACTACAATTAAGTCGCCTTAATATTGATTAACTATCCAAATTAAGTATTGTTATTTTTTTTCAATAAATTGTGCAGTATGAATAATTTATTTACATCTAGGAATTTAATATTATTTTAAAAAAATTATCATGAATCTTAATACTAATCTAAAGCTTAATTTAAAACAAGACCTAGAATTCTTAATCTAAAACAGCATCTAGAATATTTAAAAACTTTTTAATCTAAAAACTAGAATTACTTTTATAAAATCAGAAATTGTATTCAAATTTTCTGAAAGTTACGTTTATATTTTTTTCTCCTTTTAACTTTAAAAATGCTTACAAACATACTCTTGTTAACCATTATCTCTGCATTTCAAATATTTGTTTTAAGCACTATTATATTTTGTAATTCATTCACTTTTTTGATTATTTTAAATCGTAACCATTATCTCATAAGTCAGCTAATCATTATCTTATCATTTCAATTATTGCAAGCGCTATGACATTTTTCAATCAATTTCTTGTTTTGAATTTTTTTATTAAAAATAACACAACGTGTAACGTGAAATTTAATGGATTTTGGATCATTAATTTTATTGTTTCTAAAATTCAAACATCATGCCGCATTTATATAATCTTTACATCTCAACAAAAATGTATATTTTTAAGAACTTGTAGATTTTTTAATCACAGTCATTCCTAAATAATAGAAATGAGGACAGTGTTTCTACTCTCTGCATTCCTGTTTTGTGTGATGAGTGCTTCCTTAACATGAATAATTTTAACATTCATGTTAATAATAACTAATAATAATGTAACAAATAATAATAATAGTAATAATAATACATGAGTATTGCTAAAATTCTTTGAAAAGCCCTCCCAAAAGTGATAACATTTATTTATGCCTATACAGGACATTTTTAAAAGTATAAAAATATAAAAGGGGAATATCAAATGAAATTTATTAATAGAATTATTTTGTAAAATTTCAAAGTTTATATTAATTACTCTATTGAAAATGTTGTAACTTATCCATGAATAATATTATAAACCTATAAAATTGAATATTTATGACAGTTGTATATTATACATTACACAATGTTTAGTATTTTTAAAACTGTTTATGTTAAATTATCTGGAATACTCATCCGTAAATGTTGATATAAATCCACTTATAATATAAATTTATAAACTAGTATTATGAATATACAGCTCCAAGGATAATAACTTAAGTTATCAAACAGAGAGAGAAGGTAATGTATAAAATGTATACTGCGTCTCGTATTATCGATAGTACCAGACATATACATGTAAATAAATAATTTCTAAATCTCAATATTTCTTTTAACAATATTTTCCACATATGCTTCTTTATTGAGGCAAAAAGCATTTTTATCTAGAGAGGAGACAGTTTTATACATTGTGCTTTATTCTGAGAAAATGCGTTCGACAAATATAAATTTATGATCATACTACTGAGATTTTTTATCACGTCCTTACACCAGTATAATACAATTTTTATACTGAATACAATAAATAAACAATTGCGAGAAAAGTTTGATCCAGTGAATTTTTTTTATGCAATTCAGGATGCTTTGAAACTGAACAGTTCGTATTGTTATTCCATTGTATACACAGCATTTTCATCGAGTTATTTTCATTATATTTATAAGATTTTAAATTTCGTCAAATTCATATAATTATTAGAATAAAAGACATTTTGTATGTTATTTTTCTTATAAGTAAAATTTTAATTTTTGATGTGATTTAATTTAAGTAATATTAAAATTAAATTCAGAAATTACTAACTATTAACAATTGCTTTTATTTGTTAGTTCAAAATTAACCATTGCTTCAAAATGTAAGTATGCCGAGGAAAGTGTTGATAATAAAGAACAAGAGAGAATTCCAGGTAAATCAAGAAAATATTTACAAATATTTCAAAATATCCGATCACAATTTTGTGTCAAAAAGTAAAACAAAAATACAATAGTAACATAGCAGCACAGTGTTCATCGTATGCATTTGTAGATAAAGACGTTAGGAACTTTATCATGCTTTTTTTTTCAATATAAATATTTTTCTAACTTTCAGAAAAAGAACAGAAGATTTTTCTAAATAAGTTTCCATCCCATACATTTTAAAGTGGCATTAACTTAAAATTTCATGTTTTTATTATTTTGATATTTTGTTAAAAGATCAAAGCCAACTAATCCCAAATATATGTGAATATATACGGTTTAAAAATCTCGTAAAAGATATATATATATATATATATATATATATATATATATATATATATAGATATATATATATATATATATATATATATATATATATATATATATATATATATATATATATATATATATATATATATATATATATATATATATATATATATATATATTTGCTTGCAGTTTTAGCCTGTGAATTATTAGAATGGCACTTTTGGTTGGAACTTCTTTCAGTAAATAATATCTGCACTTACTATGCACAAATGATTATACAGTGATATCATATATATCTAGATGATACACATCTGTATTTTTCTCTTTGTCCAAAACCAATACACATGATTAAAGTAAACTCAGACAGGTTAGATAAACTATATTTTACAAACTTAAATTATCTTCGGTGTTAATTGAGTCTAATTCAGCCACACGAAGATAAGAAATCAAGTGTTTGGAACGCACGCGGCACTCAAAATATTCCCCATGACGTCTCATCACAAATTATGTATTTTATACTAAAACATCGATCAGATCAGGGAAATCTTTTGATATTGCGGACACATGTATATGTCAGACAATATTTGAGGTTGTAAGGACACTAGGATCAATTCCTGGAATCCACAGATTTTTATTGTTCTTTTCATGAATTTACATTCTTCTCTACGGCTAAAACTAATGAGAACCATTAAAATGACCTCACAAACAGATTAATTTAGGCTATATATATAATTGAAATAAAATTATGTTTAATAATTGGATCTTACACTGAAAACTGATGATAAATAGCCCAATGTCTGGAGAGCATAAGACAGGCGTATTTTGCTCCTAAACATCAATACCCACAAACATTTTTAGATTGAAATATCATGTCAAGTTTTCCTTCCTGATATTTCAAAACAGCATACATATTAGATAAGCGTTGTTAATGATTGCAAGATATCGGTATGGGACCTCATTGTTACTGTTAAATTTGTGGTCTAAGACTTCATTACTTAACTGTATTTGCATTGCTTTCAATTTTACTCATGATAATTAACGTTCCTACGAAGGCATAATTTCCTATGTATTTAGTAAAGTGACAGAATTTAGTTAGAAAACGTAAGTATCATTTAAAATTCCATTCAGATATTTTGGAATGCTTTTATCTAGGCTACAAAACAAAGTTTCATTCCTCCACCTTCTCTCAAAGAACAGAAAACTATTCCACAAAAACATTGTTAAATCGTTATCATTAAAAATTATTGATGTTATCATTAAAATTTCTTAAAAACTGTAAATTTTGTGAACAGAAGATCAATTCTCACATATATTATTTGCTTCATAACCAATGTTATCAATTGCAATTAATAACTTAAATATGACGCCATATTATAACTTATCAAAATTCAATTGTATTTACATTTTAATATGTCTTTACCTTTCATTTTTTGAATAAATATATTTCATACATTTTTTTCCAACATCGCTTTCTCATTTTACTTTTCCGAGATAATTTTTGAAATTGAATGCAATAAATTTAATTTAATTTTTCTTTTTATAAGCATGCATTTTCGTTGTTAGGACTTTATAAATTATTATTTTTGATTAGCGTGACAAATAAGTTTAACGAATAAGTACATCTCTCGTCAGTACTACGGTCAATCAAATATCCCGAAATCAAGTCTATTGACTTTTTAACCGATGAAAAAAATTGATCCTACCTTTCTTTTATTAGGTTTGTTTAACCAAGGTATCGCTTAAAATTTCTCCGAGTTTTCCTTCATAAAAATAATTCGCTATAGAAAGTAAAGTATATTTATTGAAAAATAAGCCCCTTTGTGTTATTCTCTTTCCAGAATCAATGGTTAGATATTCCAAGATATCAACTGAATTGCAAAGTTTTTAAATTATATATATAAATTTTATCTAATGAATAATGTAGAATATTGAATTGTACCCTTGAAAAAATACTCCTCATATTTTCATATGATTTTTTTCTTTATAACTGTATTCTAACTTCAGTTAAGCAACATTGATTGTAAAGAACAATCATGTAATATTTAGTCGCTTTAAGTCTATCAATGAACTCCTGTAAAATATTGTTAAAACTGTAAAATAATTCTTAATGATATTTAATATAAATTAATATCCTAATGCAGCACATTAAAAGACAGAAAAATAAAAGCAGAGAAATAGCGTATTAAAGGAAATTTTTATGGAGTAAAAATATTTTTCACTGATCTGAATTATTTCCATTAGTTTTCTTTAAAAACAAATAATATGTAAAAATCGTAAACTATTTATTACACTTCAAATGCATCACCATACTCACTCCAACTCTATTCCATTCCCCATATCATTATTTCTCTAATAAAATCATTTCCTCGAATAAACACCATTACAACAATTCTAACAATTTTGATACCATGAAAATTTTACTGAATATGTGAATAATGACTGAGAGTTATGAAACCTTTTTTAATTAATTTATTGAAATGTTTGTTATATATTTCAATAGTTATTAATGAAATTAAATGGAATCTAGAAATGAAAATGAATACATTAACATTTAATCTTAAATCAAATTTCATTAAACTATTTTGGTGCAACATTATAAAAAAACAAGATTTTATACTAAATGTATTGAAACTAATCCATGTGAAATAGCTCTATTGAATTTTCATATTAATCCTTTCGTAATTAAATTGTGAATTAGTTTAATTAATCTTAGTAAAGCAGGCATAAATGAAAAACATTACAAGTTATATATATATATATACATATATATATATATATATATATATATATATATATATATATATATATATATATATATATATATATATATATATATATATATATATATATATATATATATATATAAATATATATATATATATATATATATATATATATATATATATATATCAAGAAAAAATTCTAATGATGAAATAAAACAACAGACTGCAAATATTTTACTTTTACAATGTTCATCTTGCTTAATAGTTACATCATAAATAAACTTGAATGTTAAACTTTGTAGAAATTTTCTGCTCTTATCTGAAGGAAATGGAGAAAATTAATTCAGATGTTTTAAAGCTTAAATACACATATGGGGAGACACTGGAAAGAAAAGTATAAAAGTTAAATCTAAACTTCCGTTGTGTAAAAGAAATCCTTGGATTTTAAAAACGAAAATCCTAATGGAGAATGCGTTGGATAAAGCAAGCAAAGAAAAAAATTTCTTTAAATCTCCCCCGAGAGAAAGTCAAGATATTAAGAGTAATCCCAACAGACGTATACTACAGAGAATGGATTTTCTTAATACGATGAAGAGGCTCACTGTCTCCACTATTTTTCTCCACAACCTTACTTTTATCAACCATTACTAGAGGAATGCAGCTGAGTGGAAAACTGTGAAAAAGAATAATTTCGAGCATGATAACCATTTGATTTAGCAGTTACTTCCATAAAGAGAGGAAGATAATTTTAAATTAAAAAATTATACTTTTGATGAATTGATGAGTAATACAGTTTCATTCATGAGGGTTTCAACAATTTCAGTTCAGTTTAAAAATCAGAGAGATAAAACTAGTTTTAAATTAATTTCATATAATTTTGATAAATTTATTTCAAATATAAGCGATTTACGGTAGTTCAATTATTTTGATTTATAAATTTTCTCTGTAACTTGAGGACTGTAAGTTTAATTTATATTATTGATGAAATAAATGGAATTCAGCTTCAGTAATGGTAGTGTCAATTGTTTTGATTTAATAGTTTTAATATAAAGTAATGGAAGTAATTTGGAATTAAATCTTTATACTTTTGGAATGGTTAAGTTTAATACTTTTTTTAAAAAAAATGCATTTTATATGTAACACATTCGTAGTGATTTAAATTTTTTTGATTAAATAGAATTTCCTATAAAATTTGGAAAATAAATTAAAAATCAATGTTTATATTCTGAATCAAAATTTAAATAATATGTCTTAGGTGTGTTTAATTATTTTCCTTAAAAAGATTCAATTTTAATGTGGGAAAAATAACTTTAAAAAAATTATTCTATTAATAAAATCATGATATCATTTCATTCATGCTGTTTCTGTTATTTTGATTTAGAAGTCTCCCCAGTAAATTGTGAAAACGAAATTTGGAATTAAATCATTTTCTTTTGGTAGAAATTTTCTAATATGGTTTATTTCTCGCTCATTTCTGTAAGTTAGTGTTGAAAGTTTAACGTAATTGCAATCAAACTGAGAAAAACAATTTTATAAAATATATTTTCAATAAATGTATATATGTGGCATAAGTTAAAAATGTCAAAGTAATAGAAAATATCCTGTCATCATGTGTGATACAGTGTTATTCACAGTATTTTAAACAATTTTAACCTAAAAGTCTTCCCAGCAAAGAAAAGAAAATAATATTGAATAAAACTATGTTATTGATAAACATGGAATGTAGTTTAATTCATATTGTTTCTATTATTTTGATTTAGTAATCTGTCCTTCAAATTGTGGAAAAGAATTAAGAATTATTTAAAAATTAAATTAAGAGTTAAATTTAATTAATAATTTAATCAAGATCAAATTTATATATAATTAAGAATTAAATCATTTAATCGTATTCAGAAATATCTAATATGGTTTATTTTTCACTGATTTCAATTGATTCAAGTTAAAAGTTTATATTAACTGCAATCAAATTGAGGAAAATAATTTCATAAAATATATTTTCAATAATAATATATATGTGAAATAAGTCGAATTATCAAAATAATAGAAAATAACATGTATGACATCATATGCAATGTAATATCATTCATTGTAATTATAATAGTTTTGACCTATTAGTTTTCCCAGCAAAATAGAAAATATAATTTTAAATATTTTATACTCTTGTTGAATCATTAAGTAATATGATTTATATCCTGGTGGCTTCAGTTATTTTGATGCAGCAGAATTTTACATAAATTGATAAAAATAACTGTAAGTTATAACACAATGATTACAAAAATTACATGTTATATAACTTTATTCATGATATTATTTATTTTTTGTCATACAAACTGCTTAGTAAATAAATTTTAAAAATCAGATATTTACTCGCTTAAAGAATTGACGGTTTTTATCTAAATATTTTGTTATTACAATTAATGTAGTACATTTTCCATCATCCTGATTAAAATTATTCTCATTTAATTAAATTTATAACAATAAGGTCAAATTTATGTTAAAAGAAAAGTTTGCCTGTTTAATGATTTGATTCTTAGAAAGACTTAATCAATGATGATAGCAAATATTTATAAGTTTTTTACATATAGTTGGATAAATAGTTTTATTTTTATTCCTTATAGTTAATAGATTCATATGTACTAGTATTTTATTAATAATGCTCTCAAATCAAAATACAAAAAAATATTTTTTAAATAAGAACGAATTTTGCAGCATTTAATGGACATGACTATGTTAACAAATTATATTAATGGATTTTAGAATGATGTAAATCGTAGAAATCATAGAATTTCTGAACTTATTTTAATGAGACTTAAATATATTATAAGCTAGGGTAATTTTTTCAAAATTTAAATAACAAAATAGAAGAATAACTATAGATAAAATTGGATTTACAGTAAGACTTCAATGTAACTGATATGAATAATTTATTGGAAATTACTACCATTTCTATATCTATTATATGGTAATGTGTAATTTATAATTTCTATAGTCAGATTATAGATAAGATTTAAGTCAGATAGTCAGATTTTGAAAAATTATATATAAAATAATAAATAAAAAGCAATAGTTGTATGTTGTTGATTTTGAAGAAAATCTCTTGAAAGCTTGCATTTAAATTTTAATTAATATATTTTATAAACAATCTAAAAATTGACTAACTTTCTAAAAATCTATCAGTTTTGATTTTGATTATTCCTCAACATTAATGGATTAGATATGTTTTGTGATTTTATTATAAATTACAAATGAAATTTTTTTACTTATTTCTTAACATTTTCATAAATTTATCTTAACTTCTTACACTAAAACTTTTAATTTTTCATAACTACTTTTATTAGAATTGACTTCAAGATAAACTTTACAATTTATGTATATATTAAAGGAAATCTAAAATAGAAACACACACACATTTAATGAATCAGTCTTCAATAATCTCAAATATTTGCATTTATTTTTGTGCATGACTAAAGTAAAGATTGAATAAGCAAATTTGCAAATATTTTCAAATACATGTAGAGCATTTCAATAATTTTTATGTAAAATATTATTTTTTAAAATGTAATTTCGTAAGAAAATATAATTTAAATGATTAAAAAATAATATTTTCAATGTGTTGTTTATCAAGAAATAACAAAATTAATATAATTCTAATCTTATCACTTATATAATTATAATTTCAAGCTATAAATTAATTATTATTTTTATTTCAAAATTTTTCTAATAATTTGATTCTATTCAGTAAACATATATTTTTTATTAGCATTTATTTTTATTTACTTTTTATAACCTATGTGTTATACGTATGACAACTAGAATTATCCCTTGAAGATAATTTAAATTCATACAAAAAGTTGAATTCAAAAATTTAAATTTCTACTTCATTTATAAAATCATGATGTATCAGATATCAGAAAACATTTTCTCGATTTTTTTTTATAATTTATGTTGTCAATACATACTGAATTTTTAGATTATTACTCTCCAATGTACTGCATGCGTTTTTCAATGTGCTAATTACCTTTATCTTTGCAAATGTTTTATATATATATATATATATATATATATATGTATATATGTATATATATATATATACATATATATATATATATATATATATATATATATATATATATATATATATATATATATATATATATATATATATATATATATATATATAAATATATATATATAAAATTTATTGAATTATTGAACTTAGTGTAATAAATTTTAAATGAAGCCACTATTTCTTCATAGAAGTTCATGTTCATACAGTTTCACCTAGAAATGTATCTACATAAAGAACTGATAATCTAATTTACCAAAATTTGACTTATTTCTTTTCCTTTGAATTGAAACCGAAATAAATTGTTTACGTAAGACTTATCTAAAGAAAAGAAATCAGCGTTTTTTAATTTGGAAATAGTGAGAAAAGAATTATTTTGTACAAAATAAGAAATTTAAAGGTTGTTTTAAAAGAAGCTAAGAAACATTAGAATTATTTATGAGCGCTGCGAGTGTACATAGAAAACTGAATGAAATTCATCATGGCAAAAAAAACTTTAAATTTCTTTTTTTTATATCATTGTGTTGTTGAAAATGAAAGTGTATCATGCTCTTAGAAAATCAATGTTTTCTTCATAGCTACTGTTAAAAAATGAAAGCTGTTGCTCGTATCCAGTCGAAAAAATTGGCATTGTTCTCAATATTTCTGACAAAAGTTACTCGTAAAAGAAACTAGCTTAAAACGACTTTCCTCAAAAGGTTTTATTTCTAATACGACTTTATATGAATTTCAGTTTACTCTTTTCAAAATAGCAGCAATGTATATATAGAAGGATTTCATATTTTTCTCAATATAAATCTGGAAAGAGTTTTTATAATTTATATAATAATATTTTTTAATTTTGGAATATAAAGTTATTTAATTTAAAAAATCAACAGAATAATTTGTAAATTTGCATGCATATATTTTTAAACTTCGAAAAATTTTAGAATGTTTTCAAAATTTACTGTATCATAATTGTTACAGATCAATGTCGGTAATAATTTTTCACACGTACAAAAGCAATTTAATGTATATAAATATTTAATGAATTTAATTCTGATTTCTAACCATTTATTTCTTTAATAATCATTAGTATATTATATGTATTTTATATTTGATGTTAAAATAATATCAAATATAGAATATATATATAATTCTATATATTAAATTATAATTTTCATTTACACAATTAAGAATAAGCTTAAATTCTGAAAGAGTTTCGGGTAAAATATATTTTTATTAACATTTTTTTGCAAATATTCTAATGAAATAAATAAAATAATTTATAAAGTAAATGAAATTTTGATATTTATAAAAAGAATTACTTTGCTTTTACTACCTTGATTTTAATTCGTTAGACAAAGATTGACAGAAATTTGATTATTTTTTATAATTAAATAATGGTGCTCTAAACAAACTTTTAAAATTGTCTTAACTTTATATAAACATTAATAAATAATCTCCCCAACATTTTTAAGCTTAACATATTTGTTGATATATAATAAGATCTATTTCTTGTACGGGTAGATTATTATAAAATAAAAAGTTAATTTTAAATAAATGTTTTCTGAAATAATTACTTAACACTTTAAATAGTAAATGTTCATTTATTTTTTGCTTACTTTAGAAAAATTTACGTAGAAAGTTTAAACAAGATTAATTTTCTAATTTAAGTTTTAAATGGTGTTAAATATTGTATTAGATAATATTTCTAGAGTCACGCAAGGAATTGATAAAAAAAAAATTCCCTCTCAGATAAGTAACGTGTGTTACTATGTTACAAATATTGATTATGAACATTAGAAAAAAAAAGCATCAGCTTACCATGTGCTCCACTTTTAATATCCAAGGTCGGATAAGCAATGCACTTTGATTAATTTGGCGTTCAAGCAAGGCCTTAATCTGTAACCATAATAAGTTTAGATAGTATATCATCTTCCTAAGTAGGAATCGATTCACTCAATAAGCTAAGCACTAGAAACAATTGCCGTCATAACCGGAGGGTAAGATTTCGAGTACGTGCTCCTAACATGTTTCGTGTTCGATTGAGGTGACAGACGACCTATTGATGTATTTAGACAACCTTTAAACAAAATCATTTTTGGCGAGTTAATTATTCTGTTGTCTCAAGGTCGGTTCTGAATGCTTATGTCAATGTTGTCAGACTATTTAAGTAATTTTGTACGGATTTATTGATTTCGTGTGAAGTAAAATCTTAAGATTTATGTATTTTGAAGACTTTAAGAGTATACTTCCTTTTTATCATAATGAAATGCTGTTTATAAATATGTTAACAAAAAGTGTAAGTTTTTAACAGAAACATTTTGAATTTTTCGCATTAAGTATTTGATAATATCATAACACTTCATTTAATGCTAACATAATTTATAATGGGGTTAAGAAATGAATCACTAATTTACATTAAGTACTTAATAAATTATCATTAAATAGGTAAATAAGCTCATTAATAACCAAATTAATTTTGAGTAATTAATTCATATAAAGTTTTATTCAAATTTAATTTATAATTTTCTGCCTAATTCAGTTTTTAAGTTTATGTAAAATAACAGTAAAAGATGAGCATTTATATATTTGCTTAACATTTCATGTGTTTTATTAAAATCATAACGAGAAATTGCAGAATATTGGTAAAGGTTGTATGTGTAAATAAAATATCATATAATTCTAATAAATAAAATGTCGTCAGATTTTGTTATGTTGTAGTATTCTATGATGTTCATTCGATTCTCTAGGATTAAAAAATATCTTGAAACAAATAATGCATATATTTATGAATTTCGTGAATTAAGTATTAATAGCTACAATGTGAGTGTGTGTGTACATATTTATGAATAATAATTTTAAATTATTCATAAATATGTACACACACACTCACAAATAATAGCCAATCATAGTTTTTAATTTTAGTGATACTTTTAATTGTAATTTTTATATAAAACCATATAAACTCAAACCGTATAACATAGAATGAATTTTTTACCACAACAAATTGATCTGCCAACTAAACTGATCAATCGAGAAAGTAGTCATTAAGGTTCTCATTTGGTCCATTCGATACTTGGAACTTTTAAGTGCATCTATTTCTTTTCGAATGGAGATAAGTTTAAGCCATCAACTGGACTAAGTGTAATCCCAACCGAGCTAAAAATATCTAAAATTTGAAATGCTGCCATGAATTTAATTTATTATATTGTCCACAAAAAATAAAATCACTAAATGTTTACATAAAACGTGAGAAATTTTTGTCATTCCAGCAGATTTGATCACTCTAGCTAAATTAACTGAAATGATTTTCCATAAAAATATTATGTCCTCAATATTATGTACAAATTAGTTCATTAATAATTTCATGAGGACATGGTATGTCACTTATAAAGTTATATTACAAGATAAAGGAAACTTACAGAACTTAATACAATCAATAGCGGTATATCTTTCATAGCTAAATAGTGTTTGAAGATTCTCAACATTTAAATCAATTTCAAAACAAATCTTGTTTTGTTTGCAATGATTATATATATGGTTTTAAACTGAGATTAATTGTTGAATGTGATGAACTTAGTCTAAAACTAAAATATAAATTTTGAAAACTTTTCTTTTCTTTAAATGGTGATTAAAAATCTTACAAATATTACTGACAATTATAAGAAAATATAGAAAAATTTCAGAAGCTATAAAAGGGAAACTGTAATGTATATCAAACTATAATTTATTTAATTCATTCTAAATCTAAATTTCCTTTTAGTTATTAAAAATAACATTACATGTGGTTGCTACTTATCTCAGATTGTCTAGCTAGGCTAGACAACCCCCATAACACCAAAAATATCTAAGATGTCTACAGACTGTGATGGGTTCCGAAGGACATCGTCTTTTTTAAAATTTAGGCAGGTTAAGACATGTCCAGGAGAGGCTCACTGAACACCAAGGACAATCTGGAAATGTCATTTGCCCCTACTGAAAGGAAGTTCCTCTCGTGTACCCAATCAGATGGCGGGAAAAGGCAATCTTGGTCTAAGATTGAAGATCTTATCCGGTCTTTTAGCGAAGTAACAAAGTATTGTTACATTTTAATTGAAAAATAAATTAAAAATCCACAGTATTGTTAAGACATTAGTGTTTATATTTTTGATGAATTTTTAGTCCAATTTTCAAAACAATTAGGAGATATTGTGAATTAAAAACTTTTTTTTAACCAAAAAGAAATACAAATAGTTAGAAAAAGAAATGTTATAAAATTATTGGTATCTGGACATGTAAATCTGTCACTAAACTAGATAACTCTTATATTTAGGTAATTAGGAAAAAAAGTGTGGCCTCTGTAAGATTGATTTAGGTAAACTCTGTAGGATATTAAAGGTTATTTAAAGCTGAGTTTTCAATGTTTTCTAAAATAAGATTTGATCTTCTAATATCAAAATTTAAATGAATAGTTTTTCTAGATTTCTCCAAAATAAAATTTTTGAAATGGGAGCTTTAAGAGTTTTTCGAAATGTTATTTTATTACAATAAAAACAGTGGAATTCGAATTTTTTATAGAACATCAAGATTCTTGCAACTTGATGCCAAAGAAGTTTCCCACTTTCCCTAGTATAAAAAAGTTATAAATATTTAATACTAACAATTAGAAAAAAGCGACAGTTATTAATACAACTTTATTGCAATCACTTACTCTGAACACTATTGATATCTAAGTTTCAATTGAAAACTATTGGCGTTCCTAATCCGTCACATGGTCTTATGTGCTCGTAGAGTTAGGATTCGCCTTTTGTTAACATAAGACCACCGTGCCCACTTTTGAAGATGCATGCATTAATATATCAGTTCTGATTCAAATGAGTGCAGCAAGAAGTGATTTACGAAAGACTTTGGTTTCATGGTATAACCTGAAAATAAGTGGATATTTATTCGAAACTAATCTTGCTCTATAAATATTCCATATTTGCGATTGAAAGTGTTTGAATTTCTAGCAATATTTGTATCAATCTGAAAATTATCAGGAATAGAGCTCTAATACTTGTACGATACTGAAATGAGATTTTCTGATCTTTTGTGGTTCATTACCTTACACTCGTGAAGGATTTAGTTCTAATGGAGGACTATTCATATTCAACTTATGGCAAATTCTTTTTGAACAAAAAAAGATTTCTAACGCACTGGTTACCATATATCCTGTTTATTAGGATAACTGAATATGCTTGGGTGTTCGATAACAAAGGTTTGTTCGCTATTAATCTATACAAAAATAATTCTAAAACTGGATATCTCTCTTTTTTAAAAGTGGGAAAGCACACATCAGTTCATAAATGGAAAAAAATATACTGACTTGAGTTTGTGTAAATGTGTGGTGCTGCTTTGATACGGAAAAGTATAGATTCTTTGATACTCACATTTTATCCAGGTAATCATTATATTTTATTTTCTGTATAACATGAATAGTGTAATTTTTCAAACTAAAAAATACGCAAGCGGTTTATTTATAACTTTATGTTATTACTAGTTGCATACATCCTTAACTCATAACTTAAACACTACACCAATTTATAACTTTCTTATATACATGTCTCCATCACACTTCTTCACCCACAGATTTATTCAAAATCCTAAATTAAGGGAATTCTTTTGATCAGTGCATTTTTATACTTATAAAATATGTTTATTGAAGGTAGTTGAACAAACCTTTATTCAATCCTGTAAAAAATAAATTGTTCAGAAATTTTTTTAAAGCGAGTTATTTAAATTGGAATGTTTATTGGTGCACAGATTTATCTATTATTCTTTTATATTCTACATATACAGGAAAAATCATTAAAATTCGAGATTGTACCAATGTCTCTAAAAATGAAGATGAATGACAGAATTCCACATTTGTTTGACAAGTATCACATTATAGAAAATTTCAACATTTTGCTAATATACTTATTATTATTATTATTATATTTTCCATGTATATATATATATATATATATATATATATATATATATATATATATATATATATATATATATATATATATATATATATATATATATATATATATATATATATATATATATATATATATATATATATATATATATATATATATATATATATATATATATATATATATATATATTAAATACATAAAAATCCTCAAACTGCATAGACAGTTAAATATTTATATTTCTAATTATGTTTGTAAAAAAAAAAAATCTGGATGTGTGTGTGTGTGTGTGTGTGTGTGTGCTAAATTATTCAAAGCATGCAATATATAATTCATTCTCATGAAATTTTAAGAAAATGTGTTTTATTTGAGTAAACAATGTAAATTTATTTTCTTAATATAACTAAGAAATTTCTGCTTTAGTCTAAAAACTTCAAACAGTTCAATATAAATTTATTTTAGATAAATTGCATTTGATTTTTCATATTAAAATATTTATTACACGTATGAGGTTTTTGAATACAGCTTGCATGAGAAAATACATACGCCATTATGAATTCACGACATTGATATGTATATAAATGATGATACCACTGCTACTTATGCGATGGCCTTAATATTGCAATACAACATATCAATATGTTCTTAGAAATACAAGGATACAATGGGAAATAAATAGTCCTTCATCAGAAAATTAAATAATATTTATATTTCTGGAAATATATGACCATAATATGTTTCTACCGGTCTGTGCTCTAGTAAGAGAATATTATATTTAGAATAAGAAAATTTCAGATACTTTTAATCTTAATATTTATGAATTATTCAAATTCATCTTCCAGAGACATCGAGACGGGTAGCAAATTGTTATATTATGTATATCAAAATATACATAAGATCCAGTACCGAAATAAACAACCGAGCCATTTGTCATAACTATATTTGTATTGATCTGAACAAGACATATAATTTTGTTTTCCGATTCTTCAAAGTACTATCGATAGAAGCGAAACTCAAATCTGAAAAGAAAGTAGCCGGGAAACATATCCCATTGATTCTTTCGCACACCAAATCCATTTCATCTTCTGGTAGACTGTTGGCTCTTTTGTTAAAGCTGGCTCCTTTCCAAGCAGCCCCTCCACACATTCGATCCCCTGCCCCTCCTCTCTGAAGCATTTTTGTTGTATTTCCACATTACCGATATTTCGTAACTGTTATCTCCTCACCTCTTCCAATACGAATATTTGACCTACATCGGTACTATGTCACTATAGCGGCCCAAGTCACTTTCCATTCAATTTTCGGCGACCAAGTGTGAAAACTGCAGGTTTTGAATGATGATGGATTCATTGGCGAAGCTTATTTGAGGCTTGGCGTTGTTCAGAAAAGTGGATATCCAACTCGACACACACTTTAGTATCAAATTATTTTGCTTCATTCATTCTCACATCACAAAGAATTTTAGGAATCAAAACAAATGCACTACGTTTTATGAAACGATATTTATTTTCTAAACAAAAAAATTTTATTGCTATACAAAATCATTTTTAAAAAGTATAAAAATCGCAATTAAAGCAGCTTTTGTTTTACCAATAAACATTGCAGAAATTATATTGAAGGAACTGTATTAAGTTTTTGAAGATAAAAACAGATACCGAAAATTTTACCCATTTTATTAATAGTAATGAAATTTTTAAAATTTAATACTCACAAATGTTAAACATTCTAATTATTCATTGAATATCTATATAATTCTCAATAAAAATAAACCACCTTATAATGATTAATTTGTCGAGAAATCAAGCATTAAAATTTAAATTGCTTTTTTAATATGGTGTCCTAAAATTCATCATACGTTCCAAATATATTTATATAAGATTTTGGTAAGTATTTATGCAGTTTCTAAAAAAATATTTAAAAAATCACAGATAATTAAAACATTTTTGAATAATTATGCATATTTTGTAGGAATAATTATGAAAGTATTTCATTTTAACAAAAAATATTCAACAATTAACACTATATCTCAATTACAAATTTGTGACATGCCAAAAATTATATAAGTGAAAGTAATGGCAAAAATGTATTTATACCTAAAAAATAATTTGAGTAACTAATAAAAATTGAATTACTAATAAATTTTACTATTTTATAATCACATATCTTTATTTACATTATATACAAATTCACGAACTTCAATTAAGCTTACATTAATTAATATCAAACTTTAAACAATAAACTTTTTTTTTCTTTTAAATTTGTATACGATAAAATGTTAGCAAAAAATAAACCGATATATATATAAGCTAACTTTTAAAATTAATATAATTCTATTTAACTTGCTATCAAATTTTTCAGTCATCTGAATGTAACGTTAAAAACAAACTAATGATTATGTTAATGATATATTCCTTAAAGAGATATCAGCTTTAAAATCTATCTCAATTATTTATAGAAACAAAAGATGTTTTTAATATCTTCTGAGAAATCCTTAAAACTGGCGTCTTATTTATTTTAAGAAATGATGCTCTGTTGTGAAAGCCATTAGAAAAGTCAAATGCCATTTTCTGAATTCATATGTCGCGTTATTAATAGTTTATTCTAAATTAAGAATAAACGATTTATTTCAAAGTCACAAAAATCTTCCATTATTTCTTTTTTTACGGAAATGCATATTCAAGACAAAAGACAATCGGAGGGAGAAGTCCGAATCGAAGTACACAAAGCCCTTAATGTTCTTAAGGAAACATAAATTTAACAGCGATTAATGTCAAAGGCAGACACCATCGGCTTCTTTTTGAAACACAAAGAAAGGGCCGTTTTACTTTTAATCACGATACGGCCCCTCTTATGTTAGAAAATACCAAAATCGATCAACAGTTCTGAACAGAAAATTTGGCACTGTTACAATAATATCCGCTCCTGCAATAGCAGGTAAACAGATAGGACGCGACTTAAATGGACGCCGAGTTCTTTGACTAGACCCACTTTAAAGCGAAACGACAATGTTTCTGCGGCAGGGGTGGATAGTGGAAAGGGGGATGTAGTTTATACGCACCTACAATTTTTGTCGTACGTATGACGCCGGGAGAGAAATGGGTCGCACAGGGTGACCTTGTTGAAAAGGGAAAAGTTAGAAAAGTAGTTTTCGGGTGCCGCAGTCATACATACGTCCGAATGCCATATCATATCTTCCGTGAAGGGGAAAGGTAGTGCCCTTATTAGAATGCGGACATTAGGAGAAGGATGGGTCGCTGGCTATTCAAAGAGAAGATTTTTCATGATTTATGGGGTTGGGAAACCCTTTAAAAGTTTTGGAATTTTATTCACTTTTATGTTTCTTTTCTCCCCGCAGAAGTAAATTATTATTCCTTGTTCGTGAAACGAAAAGAGAACAGGTAATAAATGGAGTATGCTCAGCAATTAATTTATTGTAGTAGACCTCAACAAATTAAAGTTTTGTAAAGTCCTTTTTTTTCTTTAAAAAATTTATATTTAGGTAAATTAATCGTTTCATTTATGCTGTTAGTCTATAGTAACGTTCCAAGAATTATACACATGTCTGAAGGTGTAAAATGTTTTAAATAAAACTACACGTGCATCCTTGATTGTCGAATAAATGAAGGAATAATGAAAATAATTTACCAAACAGTTAAAAAAAACTAAAATTAAAAATTTATTTTAAATTTGTCATTTATTGATAAGTACGTATTCATATATTTAGTACTTAAAATTTTCCAAAAAAAAATGTTTCAAATTAATGATTAACTAAGCCAAATATTGTTAACTTTATTTCTCTCATTATTTGATATAATTTATTATAATTTGTATGCATTTATAAAATTTTTCATCTAATTTAAAATTCAGTATTTTATTACTCATATTTTTCGCATAATGTTAAATAAAAATAATATTTTATTTCTTAAAAAATACATTAGTTTTTAAGAACAGTTATTAAATTTAAAATAGTCAAATTTTATGAGCTAATAAAAATAAAAATTAGTATTAAATAATTAAAATTATTTTAATTGTAATAAAATTATTTTTCTGTTAATAAAAATATACATCAAAAGAAATAAATGGAAGACAATGAGTTTCAAAAGTATATTTTAATTTTTTTAAATTTATGTACTAAGCCATTTTTTACAACAACTAAAGTATTTGTTTTATTACAATTTATATTATTCTAAGAAAAGTACGAAATTATTAATAATTCAGTATCATTCTAACAGATGAAAAACAAACAACAGAATGATGCCATTAATGTTTGGATTAAAAGCTTTGCTATACAACATGCAACTACATATCTTAAATTGAAAATATTTCTTCTTTTGCATTAAAAATTGAAAAAAAACATTTAAAATGATTATCTTGATATTATTTTTGTAAACAACACACACATACTCACACACACAAACACACACACACACATACTCACACACACAAACACACACACACACACATACTCACACACACAAACACACACACACACACATACTCACACACACAAACACACACACACATACTCACACACACAAACACACACACACACACATACTCACACACACAAACACACACACACACACACATACTCACACACACAAACACACACACACACACACACACACACACATATATATATATATATATACAATTATGAGGTATTATAAATTATAATTATACAAAAGTATGACACAAAAACAAAATAGTTAATCGTCAGAGTCTTGAAACTTAGTGAATTTTGACTTTTTAAAAAAGAGGGAAAAAACCCAGTAACACTTGTATCTGGAAGATATTATCTTCCCACATGTAAAATTATTTCAAATAAAATATCTCACTTCTCTGTATATCTATATCTATATATAACTTTCTGGGCGTCCACCTACACCGGCTTGGCCTGGCTGCTGATGAAGCCTGCCGGCTCTTTGGCCATGCTAGGATGGATTCCGACCATCTAAAGCAGTGCTCTGCACATGTCCTACATTCAGGTGACGATGTCGTCATCCTTTAATGGGAGAAACGTTGGTTAAAGTAAAGTAAAGTGTACATATATATATATATATATATATATATATATATATATATATATATATATATATATATATATATATATATATATATATATATATATATATATATATATATATAAAGTTAATAGTGATTTACATATAATCATGAAACTATCCAAGTGTCTACTTGATAGTAATTATTTCAGACAAATTTACTTAAAACAAATTACAAAATATCCAAATGATTTATAAAAAAGATTTTTAGAAATGCCTAACAAAATTTATAATGATTTGCAAAATATATTTTCTTCATTAATATTTTTATATTTTGCAGTTTCATTCTTTTAAAATCACATGCAAGGTGTATTTTTAATTGACATTTTTCAGAATTAAATATTATACTCTAAAAAAAAAAAATAAATAAAAAAAAAAAATAAAAATAAAAAAAAAAGATTTAATTTTAACGTAGCTTATATATATATAAAACGACAGTAAATTCACACTTCAACGTATTACAATCATATCGAGAAATTATAGAAATTGAATAAATCAGATATATGTTCTGAATATCTGATTTTTATTCAATTTTTCAAATAATAATAAGTTTATTTAAGTGTTTCACAGTTCACGCTGTTTCGGAATTACAAAATAATTTTGTAAAATCTTATTTCTAAATTCCAAGCAAATTTAGAATACTGTATCTGTAAATGTTACTAAAAATAAAATTGCATTTAAAATTGTGTAATAAATTAAGTAATATATATATATATATATATATATATATATATAAATATATATATATATATATATATATATATATATATATATATATATATATATATATTTGTTTGTTTTTTAAAATCAAAATAATGTTCAAATGTTTAATCTTTATAAATCATATTAAATAATTTTGAAGGGAAGATTTTCGATTAAAGAATACAAAAATAATTGTAAGACATCTTAACATGTTAAATGTATTTGCATATCTACAGAATCAAAGATAACGAATAGTAAATAATTTATTTCTGTTTAAAATGTGTAGGTGTTATATGGATTTTACGAAAATGAGAATTATTAATTATTTTTATTTTTATGAGTAAAACATCTGCACACACCATATTATCAAGCACAGCTTAAAATTTCCATGCAAAATGTTAGTTTTACTCCAATTTTTATATAATGAATAGGAGTAGGAGATTCATGAAAAATAATAAGTGTTAAAGCTTTGAAAATGTATTTACAATGAATACATTTATAAGCGAATAATTTCTATTATTTATCTATTTCTGTTTATAAAAATTTTTTTGGATATAAATTTTTAAGCTAGATTATTTATGTTCGAGAAAACTGTTAAGAACATAACATTTTTATATGATGTATTTTTGAAAACAATGAATATAAAGAATAAAAAATACAATCTTATAACATTGTTTTTTTCTCTTAGATAAAACTGTTCTTTTTTATTGTTAACACCAAACACCCCTGTATTTAACCCAAGGAGGGTTTTACCAGTTAGATGGGAGTTGCTGAAAGGAGAAATGTCATGGACCGCCTGAGGAGCTCGACACCTGTTTGTGAACCAGAGCCCCCAACGCAATTTCTCAGTGCTGTTGTAAGGCTTAACGCAGCTCCTGCTATCTGCCACCTAAGGATAGGTTAATTAGACATAGAACAGGTTATACAAAGGTTGACACATATGTCAGTAACCGTTGAAAGAATTCGTTACAATTGTATTGATACTAAAGGATCAAAACAAATACAGTTAATCGCAACCAACATGATACTAGCTTATCTATCATGTTGGTTGTTATTAACTTTATTTACATAGAAAGCAAATTAGAAAACAAGCAAAATACATGAGGATTATGTAGAGTTGATAGTTTCACTATAGTTATTTAGTTTCCACACAGTTCAGGTGCATTAACATTCAGACAAAATAGAGAAACAACTGGATGTGGGAAATAGATTTAGCAAACTAGTACTTACCATTACTTCCAACACATTACAAGTTAACAAGAGTAAAAATACTTGGTTAAGTACAAAACATTTTAAAAGTAAAGTGACTCGATTAAAAGATTTAAAGAGATGAGAAATATTTATCAAAATTTACAGACGAAAACCAAAGGTAGATCTGTATCAAGAAGACCAAGTCAGCTTTCTGCTATTGCGTAGGAAAATTATAAAACATAAGTTTTAACCTACAAAAAGAAAGTCTAATTAGTGAGGTAGAACACAGTTTGTCTAGGTAAAACGCCATAGTTTCTTACTCATATTGGTCAAGAAGATTTAGGTCATCGTGGTTTCGGTTTCGTAATCCTCTGGGGTGATAAGTTCTCGGTGGTCGATAAGTTGATTAGTACAATCAACTTAGTTTTGGCATAGGAGTTAGTGTTGATGTTTTTAGTCCACTCTTTGATAAGGTGGATGCTTGGCGTGGTGAAGTGCCACGAGCTAACACTTTCCCTAGGGTTGGTAATAAGATGATTGAGCGATAAGAACTTACTGCATGTTTATCCTTGCTCTCTTTGTGGAAAAGGAAGACCAGGCCAAGTTTCAAGCTCTTAGAGAAATGACTCAGTTTCCAGCATACGTTTAGAAAGGAATTAAATAGACCAGGGTTGCGTTTGTTGATTTGTTTAATAATATTATCTATGCCATCCGAACCAGGCGCTTTACCAATTGGAAGGGAGGTGTTTAGTCTGTTAATTTCGCCTTTACTGAGAGGGGGGATTCTGCATCATCTTCAATGTGATTATAATGGAAGTTATTGGCAATTTGTAGAAGAAACAAATCCTGGAGAATTTTTGTGGCGAAGTGAATGAAATTTCCAGCTTGGGTGCTCGCACTAAATAGATTGTGGGGAGGCATTGCGTTTCTAAACGTTGCTTTATAGATCTTCCCGTAGGTATTTGTTGCTGATGAACAGACTTCTCTCCAACAGGCCCGTTTGGCTTTCCTCACATCTTTGACAAATGTGGCCTTTCATTGTTTATAAGAGTCAAGAAGTTGTTGTTTGTTGTCATTATTTGCATGTTGGGCTTTTTTTTAAGTGAATTAAATGCCTTATTCTTTTTGTCAAAGGCTGAGGTCCACCAGTGCGGTAAAATGTTGTGTTTATGCCTGATTTTCGTATACGCTTTGTTGCAGCATTTAATTATAGTTGATTGCAGGTCTTCCGTGGCTTTGTCTAGTTGGTCGGTGGCTTGGCAACTGTTGATTTTGCATAACAGTTCTGGTATTAGTGGCTGTAGGTGTTTTAGGAAAATTTAATGGTTACCATGTTTAGTTTTAAATCTTGTCAGCTGTGATCTGTCTTGGGGTTTGTTTAGTGTTATTTGGATATATCTATGGTCACTGAGGGATTCAATCTCGAAGACATCCCAGTTGTGTGTTGGAAGTGAGGGTGATGTTCGGCCACCCTTCATGGGTTGATGAGAGGAAGGTGGGTGAGGCTCCCATGGTATTTAGGAGATGTAGGTTGTTTGCAATTATAAAATCCAGCAGGTTCTCTCCTCGATGGTCATTGTCCTTGTATCCTTATAGTAAATGGTGGGTGTTCAGATTTTTTTATTGTATTAAATTTCTTCCTTTAACAGACTCTTAATTTATTTTAATTTGTTTAAATTTAGCTTCAACATTCTGTTGTGTCTAAAATAATGGGTATTTATGTCATATAATCCAACATGCCAAATTCTAAATTTTTTGACAATGAAGAAATGTTGCCAAGGGGACTTATTGTGACGTTGGTGATGATGTAATTACTAGGGTTGCCAAAATAGAATTTTTTGAATAATTCTTAAAGGCCTAATACATTAAAAAATGCAACAAAAATTCATCAATCTTAGAATGTTTTTTATACTGAATTATATGGCATCTGTGCAAAATATTGATTGGTAACAAAAACGAATTTAATTCAGAAACTTATCAGAAGAGAAAATTGTATTCCAGTCATTCTTACATTGAATTAAAAAAACGTATTTAACTTTTTTTTTAATTTACCACTAGCTATTGATAATATAATATATCAATATATATATAATATAATGAAAGGTGCTTAATTTTTTCCATAACAATAGTATAAGGTTTTCTTAATGCTTAAAATAATATCAGATTGATAATTGAAATGATTTTTCTGTTTCAGAAATTTAAGTAGATTTTTTTAAAACAAAATGTGTTTATTAAATTCTGTAGCAAATAATTATTATTTAACGTGGAGTAAATAGTAAAAATGTTTCCATTTTATAAAATAATTATGAAGGCAAATTTGCGTATTTATTTTTGAAGTATACTTAATATACATTAAAAACTTAAACTTACGCATTTTCAGCCATTGTATTTTCACTAAACAAATACTTTTAATTTTTTAGCCGGCCAACTTCTCTAGTGGTCAGCGTGTTTGACTAACGATAAGAAGGTCCTGAGTTCGAATCCCGGTTCAGGCATGGATGTCATTCCTCTCTCTCTATCCTGTTTTTGTCCTTCCCTTGTGTGTGAATGAAGTTTGAATGATGCCTACCCTATAAGCCGGGTCCCTATGTCATGTGTGAGGGTGCGATATTGGCCCACCCCCTGTGGTGCACATGGGGCAACGCCTCGGCTGCTAAGAGATCGCTGTTTCTGGCCGGTTCCTTGGGTATCAGGGGACGATAGATTAATAGACTCTGTTGCAATTGTAACTGTCTACAATCTGCTATTGGAAAAAAAATTATTTTTAATTTCATATAAATATTTGCTTGAAAGAATTTTGACTGAATAAGTCATTGCTTGAAATAACCCCAAGACTATTTGATTGAAAATTGTAAATAGAAAAATAAACTCTTGGTTAAATTTAACTATTTTTTAACAAAATAATGATTTGTAAATAGTATTTTGTTAAAAAGTTAGAGGTATTTTTAAAAAGTAGCTTATACAAAAATACAAATAAAAAAGAAAAAGTGTACCTTAAAAAATTTGATTGTTTATTAACCAATAAATTGATAGAAAACATAATAATATTTATAAGCCTCTTATATTAAAAAGTATTTTTACAACTCAATATTAAAAAAACAATAAATTAATAAAAAATTTATTTATAAGTCAATAATTAATCAAGCCAAGTTGTTATAAAATTTATTTAGTAAAAAATAATAAAATATATACTTGCAGTTGCTTTTTTTAGTATAAAAATATGAGCTATTTTAACTACATTTACTGAAAATACAAAACAATTACATTTATTTAGCAAATTTTTTAAAAATAATATTTTTATAGTAACATTTTTTTTTTCTTAACAGCTTTCGTTAGCATTATATTCAAACTCGTCTTAGAAAGGAAAAATTTGCATAGATGAATAAAGAAATAATTTTACTACATTTCTGAAATTTTAAATATTAATTGAAATTTTAAATTAATTAAAAAGAATTTTCTTTTCCTTTTGAAAAATGCAAATTTTATTGAATAGGTAGTTTTATATCTTATGAATCCACACCTCATTTATTTAACAATTTCATTTATTCTAAGTACTTTTAAACTTTGTACCTTCATGAAATTAATTTTAAAAATATTTTGACAAAGTTTATTTTGATATTTTTTTAATTTGATTTTGATATCAAACCAAAATTTATTTTTAATTTAATATTTTTGGACTGTAAATATATTTCACTAGTTATTTATTTATTTATTTATTTTGTTTAATAAAAAATATTGATTTGAATTTATTTATTAAACTGATCAATAAACAATGGTTAATTCTTATATTACTTACTATGTTATAAAAAATGTGTTAATAAAGTATTAATATGGTTGTTAACTTACTATGTTAATGCTGATTGTTAATCGAGATAATTCAAGTGATTTTGATTAACTTATTTCTCAAAATATATTCTTAAAAAAATATCTTAGAGTTTTTTAAATGACTGATTCATATCTTTCCAATATAAAAAAAAATCTTATTTAGAAATACCCTTTAGAAAATATATTAAATATTAGATATCTGTAATTAATACAAATAGAATCTTTTAAAACAATCCTCTGCTTGATAACCTTTTTGTTATTTTATTTATTTATTTATTTTTTCATAAATTTTACTTTATTTGCATAATCATCACATAAAAAGCAAAAAATTGATAATTAACTTGTAATTCGGATTAAATGATTATGTAATATATTCTTTGTTTACTTACATTTCATACATATATATTAGAGAGTATTGAAATGTTCACACTTTGCATGATAATGTATGACTGCAAACCATAGATCAATAAAATGTTTTAAATATAATAAAAGTATATGATAATCTGTGTGTTTTACACATTTATTTCTATTAAACATATTTGACAAAAGAATGTGAATTTAATGCAGATAAAATTTGCATTTTCTTTAAAAAAATAGTGAAAAATTGTAAATAAATACTTATATTCTCTTTATTAGTTTTTTATACTTGGAATACTTGTTTTTATTTTTTCAATCTTATGTAAACCCTAATATGTTTTGAAAATGTTTAAGAATACTTTCGCAAAAAATTAATATGTATCTTAAAAAAATTTAAGTAAAAAATAAATATTAAATATATATTGTTTCTAAACTTTAAAATAAGCCCATGACTACTAAAAATAGTATTTTTCATGAAATTTCCTCATTTAATGATAAGACATCTTGTCTCAAATGCAAATCTTTATTTTTCAAAACATTTACAAAATTTAACATAATCCTTGATAATTACTCATTTTGGGTAGAAAGAGCATACAAGAATATAATGAAAATAAATAAACCTAAAAATTCAGTTGCAATTTTTTCAGTGTGTAGTATTTAATTAATGTATACTCAAAAGCGCAACATATTATACTCACATATGTAAATTAATTTATTTGTTTTAATTTTTCAACATTCAAAGGATCATTCTTTATGAAGGCAAAATCAATATAAAAAACATGAAAGCTGGGATGATAAAGAATAAAACATATGAAAACTGGGGAAAAGAAAAAAAAAAGATAAAATGATTAAAAAACTTTAAAAATGAGCAAGAATTGGTTTGTAAAAAATTAGTGTCAATTTAGATACATTTATAGAAATACATCAATTTTGATACATTTATTTAAATAAAAATTAAACAAATAAATAATATTAATTAAATTTATAAATAATATTAAAGCAAACTCACTACTGAAAATAATTTTTTCCATCAACTTTTCATTTAATTTCATATAAGCTATTATGTCATACTTCCAAATATTCGTTTTCTCAACATACATCCCTAGGAAAGCTGCTCCGTTTTGGTTACATTGAAAGTTAACGAAATCTAAGTAAAACTAATAAATTGTTTGCTCAGTGTGCAATATTTAATGAATGTGTACTCAAAACTGCAACATATTGTTCATTTATTTGTTTTTACTTAGCAGCATTCAAAGGCATTTAGGAGAAAAAAGAAAAAATCTGAAAATGGGTGAAAAGGAAAAAAAAAGGGGGATAAAATGATTAAGTGAAAAATAAAATTTCTCGACCTATTTCGTCATCTGAAAGTAATTTCTTCTGAAAAATTTCATCTTATTTTCTCTCAAAGCATTGTTAACTTTTTTGCTCGCTTCTTTTCTCCAATGTAAGCAGCACTTTTATTCTTTTCTGGGCGTTTGTCAGCTGATCGGTGGTTGTGAGTAACAGCTTGTCAGGAGACGTGGCAGCTAATGGCCTATTGAAAGTCGATCCCGAATTTTTTCTTTCCCGACTCCATCCTTCCGAGATGCATACCTTTTTCGGAATTCTTTCGAGAATCTTTGCTATTGTTTGTCACCTTGTTTCAGTTTTTTTTTTTTTAAACTTCTCGCTTATGTTAAACTGACTTGATTGGTTGATTCTCAAGAATGTGCGACGTTTTACGGGAAAACAAGAGTCCAACATTGTTGTTCGCCTTTCTGCTGGGAGTTACTATCATATTTGTAAATTCTACATCTTGTCATCAATAACATAGAAAATAATTATTTATTTATAAGTATGACAGTGGTTGAATTTCATCTGTGAAACATGAAATTTGGCTTTTAAAGAAAAATTGTTTTTAATTGCTATTAAAGTACTTGGAAAATTATATTTCTTTATCAGATAATATAAGCATATATTTTGCATTACATTTACATTCATGAATTTGGAACTTGTTTATTAAGAATTGAAAAAGGGAATCAGAAATGAAACAAAATAACGAAATACCCTTTCAAAAGGCTATCCTTTTCAGAAAAGAAGCAATAAGAACGGTATTTCAAAGTTATTTATAGGAATAAGTAAGGCAATTGTTTCCAAAATTTCTGTTCCAAAATAAAAAGTCAAAATTAGCAAAAAATTAAATAAAATAGTGAATAGCCATTCAGAGCTAAACTTGTTTATAAATTGTTTTGGATATTTTGTGAAAAAAGTGAAATCACATGCAGTAAGAAATAAGATGTATGCAACAATATATTGCTTTAAGAATTACGCAATCTATTATTGTATGATTCATTATATGACTATCTTGTATTAAGATAGTAAATAATTCTTTTAAATGATCAAAACTAATAACGTTTACTAAAAGTAAATAAAAATCCGTTTACTTTTACTTTCCTGATGAATTCACCATTATTTGATGAGTAATACTTAAATACATTTAATATTGAAATACAAATACTTCTACAAACTTCAATCAATGTAGATTAGGATTAAGACTAATACTGAACTAAGATATATATATTAAACTTTTCACAATAGTTTTCAAAAAGATAACTATAAAGTTTTCACCATGAAACATATTTAATGAAACAACCCCAATAAATTTTTTATAGTTCTATACTCTATCATTATATATATATATATTCTTATTTCTCTCTTAAAATATTGCTTTAAATATTTTATTTATTTAAAGACAAGTGTGAAATAATTTTTTCCAATTTTGTTAATTGTCTCTTTGTGGATCAATTTTTGTAGAGTGTAAAATTGTTACTGTTTTTTTTTTTTAAATAATATTGTAAGTTTTTTAAAGATTATCTGATTAAACCAGATAATATCTAGAATAAATATATTTAATGAAGTTATTTTTGTAAGCAAATATGACTTTTAAGTTTTATATTGCCGGCCAACTTGTTTAGTGGTCAGAGTGCCTGACTACGGATCGGGAGGTCCTAGGTTTGAATCCCGGTTCAGGCATGGATGTACTTTCTTTCTCTCTATCCTGTCTTCGTCCTTTTCTTGGGTGTGAATGGTTGCCTACCCTATAAACGGGTCTCTATGGCATGTGTGTACTACAGAAGACGGACTCCATACCAACTACGGTTCAGTTGGAAAAGTGGATCAGAGCAGCCCAATTTGACAGCCTAGCTGGCACTCGAGAACAACAACAAAAAGTTTAAAATTAATTCTGATTTTAAAATAATTATATATTTTCATTCTATAACTATTTTATTGTTGCTTGAAATAAAACTGTTATGTTAAAGTTTTTATTTTTTCGGTTATTGCTGGGCGTCAGAAAATTTAAGAAGGAAATTTTGTCTCTTTGTGGATCATATTCATTTCTTCGCTTTTTATCCACATTATTTGGGTATTTTTGTTAATTGAAAATACTTTTGCTAAAGTGAAAATTAGTAAAATATATTTTGCAGTAGTAGGTTTCGTTTATTCCTAAGCCCAGAGTTTGCTTTTCATTTGTTTATACAAATTATTAACATTGTCACGAGATAGATAGATAGATAAAGATATAAAGGATAATCGGACTTTACCTATTGGTTGTCCGGTATAACTCCTTTAACGTCACAAGAACAATCGATACCACCTATATAGTGTCATGTGCGCAGGCCAAGCGCCTTATTTAGTTATTATTCAAAAAATAATTTTTACACTGTTAAGGTATCAAAGCCTACAGTACCTAATGCAATAGGATCAGCACCTCAATTCTTCCAGAAAATAAATTTAATAAATATTTAATTGTATGAAAATAGAAATAAACATTTAAAATGAAAATTGTAGTATATATTAAATAGTAAAAAATAATACAAAAAAAAAAGAAAATTAATATTGCATTTAGTAACTATAAGCAAACTATACAATTTTGAAAATGAATGTCAAAATACTAATCGCTAAAGTTCATAATAAAATTTGAAATAATGAACGAGTTGTACAGATAAAATTCCTTCAATGTAAAACTATTTTGAATCTGTAGGGAAATCCATTGCCTGATCACGTTGCTTCTATTTATCTTTCTTGTTATAGCTTAGTCCCTTTAGTGGAAATGTGTTGTAGAACATAAATTATATGATATTCATTATTGATGGAGAATTTAGTGAAAACTGCCACAGTTCAAGAATTTTATCTTTTTATTTGGAGATATCTTGTCAGAGTACAATTCTCTATATAATTTACTGAATATTCATATGATAAGTTCGTGCTTGGTTTATTTCTTAATACTATGAAAGCTTACGGGGAATATTCCATAATTTGTCAAGATAATTTTTATGATAATGATTTTGATATGATGTTATTTATAATAAGTGATTTTTGTTGCAAATTGAGTAACGAAGGTAATGATTGAAGAGATGTCATTTTTAAATTGTAATATCACTAAATTTGCAGTTACTTACATAGAATATAGCTTACTAGACTTCCAATATTTAAACCTGATAAACAGTATTGTATTAAGATAGTCTGAATTTGCTTGAATAAATCTCAACTATACACTACCCAAAGGAGGCACCAGTACCTTCCTCATGTTTGGATGCTATTTATTATTTTATTTATATGTAGTTGAAGAATGCTAATCTTAAGATAAATTTTTTTTACCATCAAATCAGTGGTGGTACACAAATTAAAACTTAAAGAGTGGATGATGATGTAGTATTAAAGCATATGGATGTAAGTAAAAGCAATTGCCTTTGTAACCTTTCTAAATGTCTCATTTTTTGAACTGTTGGTGAATAATACCATGCAGAGAAGCCATATATGACAATTTTTCTACGACTGCTTTGTATAATATTCGGGTGATTTTGCCTTTTAAATCCCACTTTGGAAGATCATTGAACATTGTACTGTTTGTATAGTTATAATTTTTTTGTTGAGGTATGAACGATATGAGGTATGAAAGACATCTTATTGTCTGTAGTTATTCTCAAGTATTTTAGTGTTTTAGTATGCTTTATAGTGACATTAAAAATGTTTGAGTTCAAATTTAAAGGAATTTTTTTTTGTATTACCGATTATTATTGCACTTTTTTTCTGTACAGAAATTTCCAATTTCAATTTTTCTCAAATGGCGGCAAAATGATGTAAACATTTATTTCAGATCTTCTCGTGCTTTACCTGATACTATTAGCATAGTCTCATTCAACAAGGCTAATATTTGGGTGTATGATTGGAATTTTTGGTGAGGATTTTATTGTAATACATATTCAATAATATGGGTACACCTATTAAGCCTAGAAGTTTGAAAAATGTTGATATTGTCTAAATCACATAAAATTTGTAATTTTTTAATTGTCATAATAGCAATAATTTAAAGATTTTATTCCACTTTTTTGCAGAGTCAGTAATTAATTTTCGATGCTTAAAAATAAGCCACGAATAGGGATAACCATCTCTTAGAAATATCACGATACTCTTCACGATAAAATGTCGTGGCTTTTATACCAATTGAATACAGAAGACAGATATTTTCATTCCCTTTATTTGCATCGCTTCCTTAAACATTTACCAGATTTTCTGCCATGTAAAGAACAGAAACATATGAATATCTGTTAAAATTCCTTTCAAAATGCAAAACTAAATGTTTATAAAAGTATCTCCGAGTAGTTACTATTGCTTTAATGACATACAGGGTGACATCAAATTTGATTTATGAGGGCACTTCATTTGAAAGGAAGGATGAAATTCTATCACGATAACTTGAGAGAGTAGAGAAGTTTAATGTTTTATAATGTAGATGCTAAAAGAGCTTAAATAAAATTATATTTACTTTATAAAGTCTGAAATATATTGACGCGAAACAAATTATACTTAAAAGATAGTTGTTTGATAGTAAAAGTTTAAAATAAAGAAAACTTATCAATTATTTGATGCTTGTAAAGATTAGTATCATCACAACATGATATATTTGGATGGTTGGAAATGGTCTTAATCTTAATTACCATGCATTCAATTATATCAATGAACAAACTCTGAATTAGTAGTTATATATATCAGCGTTCTGATTCTTATTTCAAACGTATGTGTGTTGCACTCGCATCTCAACTTCAGATTTTGTTTAGTTCTGAATATATTTTAAAAAGGAAGGTTCCAATAAATTGGCAACTACATAAGTCTTTTATGTAAACTTTTAATTTATTTTAATTAATAATATTTATTAGATAATTAATACTCAAAATGTAATATATATATATATATATATATATATACATTATGTTAACTTCATGTATTAGCATAATAAATGTTCTCTGCATTCACAGTTCTTTACATTAAATGCAAAATAAATTTTGTTGTTCCTCATGTTCTCATAAAATATCGAGTAAAATTTAGAGTTAAAAGCATAGAAAGACAATTTTATATAAATGCTCACATTTTACTTTTTTTAAAGACTACGAAGTTCAAATTTATTACAAAATATTAATTAATAAGAAAATTGTTATTTATTTAAAAAAAAATTTATTAACTGTCTACTTCAAATATTTGTTGATTATTCCTCCAAATATAATTTAAGGCTTGTACATATTTTCAGCGAACTCAATAATGCTCCTGTTTGAGCGTCAATAAACGTAATATTAATGTAATATATACGGAATATATATATATATATATATATATATATATATATATATATATATATATATATATATATATATATATATATATATATATATATATATATATATATATATATATATATATATATATATATATATATATATATGTTCCAAACATTTGAAAAACAGTTACATATAAAATTAAATTTTACGAATTCAACTGTAATTCTAACCATAGTTTTTAATAAACTAAAGGTAAATAATTTAATATTAACAATAAATAAAAAAAAATTGTTAAGTAATTAATAACATTCTCCTTAACTACAAAAACTTTCTTATAATTTAAGAATTTTAATTTTTTTTTAATTTTATTCAAAATTATAAAATAAAATATAAACAGTTTCATAGCTTTGTTTTAAACTTATTTCGCTTTGTTTTTGAAAGGACAATTTTGAAAGAATAAATACCTTTATGTGAATTATATTGATAATAAACAAAACTATGAATTGCATATGACGAGTTAGCAGTATACTATTAATGAAAACAGATGAATATTTTTCGTATGCATTTTTACAAATAATGTTCATTTCTATACCAACCAAAAACCAAAATTGAATTGCCTATGTTGAAAGAAGATTATTTTTTTCTATTTCCGTTATGTTTCAGTTAAAATTATTTATGAATATTATATTTATTTTTTTTAATCAATAAATATAATATTCGAAATAATAGCACATAATAATCTAAGAGCAAATACATTTTTGGGATACATTGTATTATATTAAATGGTTTCCGGATGGCGAAAACAACATCATTTTTTACGGAAAAAAATGAACGAATTCTGCGTACTCAGGAAACTCCAACAAGGGAAAAAAATCATACATTATTTCTTGTTGTTCCGCATACAAGCGAAGATAAAAATTCAGAAAAGAGTAAATGTACCGTGCAAAAGAACAAGCTTTGGCGTAAGAAAAAAAATATTGAACGAAAGCAACACCATCCGCGAGAAAAGGAGGAGGCATTAGATAGTATATTGTAGAAAAACAACAGAATTGAGGACGATCTTCGATAATGGTAAAGTTCTATGATAGACTTAGCCTTGTGTAAACTTCGTGAGCCCTTTAACTGAAAATGTTCCTTCAACTGTGTTTGGTAACCCACTCAAAGAGCGAAAAAATAATGAACTGTTAATAACAGAAATAAATCATCGTAGAATATTTATTGTAATATTTAATTAACTCTATTTTAAAAATATGAATTATAATATTTTATTATCCCCTTCATATTCAAAATAGCATTAGTCTATAAGTATAACACAGGGAATTGTTTAAGTTTTTAAACTTTTTTCCTAAGATATTATTAAAATCTCAACCTTCAACAGAAAATGAAATATAATTTTTTCTTAATTATGTAATAATAAAAATTATAATTATTAGTATAATAATTTAAAATATATAAAATCAGAGATATGCATGTTTGTTGTATAACATGTCGATTGCATATCTGTTAATATAATAATCATTTTTTTTAATAAAAATAATTTAATATTTAAAATACCAGCATCTATAACGATATGTCACTGGGTAATAAAAATAATTAACTTTCATTTTGATTGTGATTATACCAAACATTAATTGCATTAAATTAAGTACAAAAATTTATATTTATTATGATCAAGCTCCTCTTTAAAAATTCCTATCAACTATATGTAACCTAATGATGTAGCTAGAGGATAAAATTATAAGAATTAAATATTTCTTTTTTAAAGAAAACAAAACTAAGTGAATAAATTTTAAAATTAATTCTACAGATTGAAATAATTAAAACCATCATTATTAATATTAGTTTAAAATATTTTTAATTTTCATTATACATTTTTTCTTTCAATGTCATCTTTTCACCTAAAACATAAATAATTAACTTTAATTTTCATTATTATTATACCATACATTAAGTACCTTAAACTAAGTGCAATAACTTATATTTACTGTGATCCAGTTATTCTTTGAAAATTCCAATCAAATATATGTAACCTAATGATTTACCTAGGGGCTAAAATTATAACATCAATGAAATATTTATTTTTTAAAAAGAAAGTAAAACTAGAATTAATAAATTGAAATATTAATCCTAAAGATTGAAATAATTAAAATCATTATTATTAATACTAGTAAGCAATATGTTTAGCTTTCATAATATTTCATTTATTGAAATGGAATTAGTTTAGCTTTTAAATGTACGCTATACTTACCATTTCACAATTCAACTTGATTTAAACGTCTTGTAGTGCTAAATTTTAAATAAACTTTTGGAGAGATATAATGCATATTCTATATCTTCTTATATTAAATAGAACTCTTATACAAGTATTTGAAATCTTATAAAATTTTAAAATGTACAGCATCAAGAAAAAGAAATTCATTTCAAAGCCTTTTAATTTCTTTAACAATATTTTATATTAAAACTAAAAATTAGCCTTTCAGTTTCATTAGCTGTTATGATAGCGTAAAAAAATCCATTATACAAATTAATTATAACTCAGCATTACTAGAAGACACTTTTAAATAACACCCAAGTAAAATGAAACTCAATGACAAGATAAAATATGCAACAGAGATAATCACTGAATTGCGAAAATATCACGTTTTGCATTCGTCTATTATTAATGAAAGAGATTCGCTGAGCATCTGAAAGCAAATTAGTAGTTTAAAAATTTCCAAAAAAATAAGGTTCATTTTGAATTAATGTTGAATTGCACCGGTATCCCTTGATTTATGGATGCTTAATTGATCGGAAGTTAATCAATCAAGAACTGGGACAACAGCACCGTGGTTCGCTACTTTTTATCTTTGCCTTTTTTATTCAGTTTTCGCACCTAGAAAGATTTAAGCTCTTGAGCTCAGCAATTAAGCATAAGTGTAAATTAAACATCCAAGTGGAAATTATCATATTTTTCTTGGTAAGCTGATTATTTCTGATGCTTTTATCTTCTTCAGGAAAGCAGTCTGCCCAACCCTCTGAGTGACAAGTAAAGCTGTAACAAAGAGCATACACGAGGACGAAAAAATAATTTTTGCTTTATCGTGTTTTGCCAGAACTTTCTAGTTGACACTAAGTAATTTAAAAGATTTTAAAAGTGTATTTTTAACCGAGTTTAATTTTTTTTTCTCTTGCATGAAGTCAATTGCAAGATATATATTGATTTATTGAGCGAAGTTTAAAGAGATTATTTGAGTTTTATGAGATATAAATATTTTATTTATTTAGAGAAAATTTCGAGAACTATTATTATAAATTTTTACAGTATAATATATATATATATATACATACATATATATATATATATATATATATATATATATATATATATATATATATATATATATATATATATATATATATATATATATATATACATATATATTTGTATAAATTTAAATATATATAATATAATATATATATATATATATATATATATATATATATATATATATATATAGTTATTGTTTTTAAAAGTACATTTTTAATTTAATTGTAATTAGTTTCGATGTGATGTAATGCATGTTAAAATAAATACGACGGAATTATTTATTGGAAGCATATTTATTGAAGAAAAGAAATGTGATTATATCAAATTAAACAGCAAAAATAGTTTCATTAAAGTCTTATAATAATTGCATTATTTCCTTCAAATATTCTAACTTATTTTAGTGAAGCAATTATTTTAATAAAACAAAGAAAACTTGAAAAGTACTCAAATCATCTTTAAAAAAATATTTTGGTTTATTAAAAAAAATTTTAGTAATTTATTTTTTAGCAGTTACTTGATGAAATTTTCAGTTATTTTATGTTAATAGCTTCTAAAATAATTTAAGTTACTTTTAGCTCTACACACAATAAAGGATGTATTAAATTTCCCTTTTTAAAATTCGTATAACTTCATTTTATAATAATGAATTGCAATGAAACAAGGAATATAAAATTTGGTTGTTGTCATTATTAAGAGATACTTTATGTTCAACTTTTCTAAAGAATCAATGTTACAAAGGATACAATAGGGGAAAAAAATAGCAATTCTCTGTATACAATTTAGAAAAATAAGAAAATAGTTGCAAAATCCGCAAAAATTACAAAAATTTAGAGAATTTACTCTTGTTACTTCTAGCGAAAGCAGTTCAAATAATTTTTCTTTCATTTTAATACAAAATGTAA